>PVHP010047824.1:0-12998 GCA_004024765.1 Zapus hudsonius | reverse complement strand
AAAATGGTAGACAGTATTCCTTAAGATGATAGATTATATCTGAGGTCATCCTCTGGCCTTGCACATGCATATGAACCTTTGTATACACACACACAAAAAAAAAAAAAAAAATATATATATATATATATATATATATGGAGCCAGGCATTGTAGCTCACTCAGGAGGCAGAGGTAGTAGGATTGCTGTGAATTTGAGGCCAGTCTGGAATCCCAGAGTGAATTCCAGATCAGCATAGGCTAGAGTGAGACCCTACCTTGAAAAAACAACAAAAAGAAATATGGTCTGGGGCTGGAGAGATGGCTCGGCGGTTGGGGCACTTGCCTCTGGTGCCTGGGGCCCCGGGTTCAATTCCCCAGTACCCACATATGTCCTCTCTCTCTCTATCTGTGTTTCTCTGTTTGAAGGTGAATGGATGAAATATTTTTTTTAAAAAAAAAAGAAATATGGTTTGGGGAGATGACTCAGTGGTTAAGATACTTATCTGCAAAGCCTAACAACCAGGGTTCAATTTCCCAGTACCCACATAAAGCCAGATATACAAAGTGTATCTGGAGTTCATTTGCAGGGGCTGGAGGCCCTGGCATGCTCATTCTTTCTGTCTCTCTTCTCTCTCTGCTTGAAAATAAATAAATAAAATATTTTAAAGAGAAATATGATTCTCAGCATGTACTTAAATCAAAGACGGAACTGTTTTAGTGAGGTAGGGACATGAAAATACAATTTCAAATTTGGTACTGCCCACCTGTGATGGTTTGACTCAGGTGTCCCCCGCAAATATATGTGTTCTGAATGCTTGATTCCCCAGCTGATGGCAATTTTGGAACCTTGTTGGAGATGTGTTGTTGGAAGTGGGCTTATGAGGTTTTAGCCATCTTCCCCTTGCCAGTGTTTGGCACACTCTCCTGCTGCTGTTGTCCACCTGATATTGGCCAGGAGGTGATGTCCACCCTCTGACCATGCCATCATTTTCCCTGCCATCATTTTCCCTTCCATCATGGAGCTTCCCCTTGATTCCCCAAGCCAAAATAAACCCATTCCTCCTATCAGCCACTTTTGGTTGAGTTCTTTCTGCGAAGAGAGAAAGCTGACCCCCAGGGTGAAAGGTTCCAAGGATTTGTGAGTGCTTTCAAAGTGGTTCTGGAAACAACTTTTGTTTGTTTTTCTTTTGTTTGTTTGTTTGTCTGTGTTATTGCTGAGGGGGGCAATGTCTCTGGATATTCTCCCCCACCATGGCTCTTACAATCTTTCCACCCCCTCTTCCACAAAGTTTTCTGAGTCATGGTGGGTGAGTTTTAAGTTTGCTTTACTGTTGAGATCTTAAGAGTCTCTGGATTTCTGCTTTGGACTATTTTGGGAATCCTCATTGTCTCCATTACCCTTTCATAGATTATCTGACTTGCTGTGGAGGTAGCTCTGATTGGCTAAGAGATCTACTCAGTGACAAGGAACCCTTAGCTGAAACTGAGATCCAAAACAAATTCTTATGGAGAACAAGAACCTGGACTCCAAGGGGAAGCCCTCACTAACAATGGGCCTACAGAGAGGCCATACCCATTAGAATCTCCCCAAATTAACAATGTTTATTTCATTTAACCTATACTGATCTCACTCTCCATTGGAGATTCTGTTTGTATGTTTCAGAAGGCAGCAAGAACCATGGACAACCCAATTCCATCAACAGGACCTGAGATGATGGTTGACACCCAGGCATGAGATGAACCACCCCTATCTCATCATCTAGGACCCAAATAAAATATTTGTCTGTTTTTGAGGTAGGGTCTCACTCTAGTCCAGGCTGACCTGGAATTCACTATGTAGTCTCAGGGTGGACTCAAACTCATGGCAATCCTCCTACCTCTGCCTTCCCAGTGTTAAAGGTGTACCCCACCACACCCATAATTGTTACCCTAATTATAATAGTCATAAAGTGCAAACAGCTAAACTGTCCTTAAATTGATGCATAGATTGTTTTTAAAAATGGTACATTCATTAAATATTATTCGGCCATAAAAAATGAATTAGGGGGCTGGAGAGATTGCTCAGTAGTTAAGGAACTTGACTGCAAAGCCTAACGACCAGGGTTCGATTCTCCAGTACCCACATAAAGCCAGATGCAGATGCACAAGGTGGTGAATGCATTTGGAGTTAGTTTGCAGTGACTAGAGGACCTGGTATGCCTATTCTCTCTGTGTCTCTCTCTCAATTAATTAATTAATTTTTAAAAATTTTTAAAAAATGAATCCGGGCTAGGGATGTAGCTCTGTTGGTAGAATGCTTGCCTAGCATGCACAAAGCCCTGGGTCCAGTCCGCAGCACCACATAAACTGGGTGTGGTGGCATAAGCCTGCAATTCCAGTACTTGGGAGTTGGGGGCAGGAGGAGCCCAGGTTCAAAGGCATCTTTGGCTGCACAGTGAATTTGGGGCTAGCCTGGACTACATAAGACCCTGTCCAAAAAAATCCTTAGAATTAGAACGGCATTTCAATGTTTTGTACCTCAATTAAATGTCATTTTGATACTTTCATCTTGAGACATAGGACAGGAAAATGGTCTTGTGACATGGCTTCATCTGCCGTTTATAGAAAATTTTGGATGCTTTTCCTTCACATGTTATTTATGCACGTTGATTTGAGGCTGCAGAGAATTTCATGACCCTTCACTCTTCAATACCACAAAAACAAAAGTCCAACATGCTTTATGACTTCATCCTTCTTAGGATTTTAGCCAGTCAGTGCTCATCGATTTGCTCACAGAATCACTGGGCTTTAGAGCACACGGTGGTAGACATTAGAGCTAAGAATGAAATATTCAATAGAGTCACTTCTATATTATAAATTTTTTTTCCTCTTGAATGGCTGTTAGGACCCAAGGTCACAGCTATGGCAAAATTTGATTGTAGCTTGACAGATTCCTTGAGTCCATTCTATATTCGAGATCTTTCATTTCTTCAATTAAACAAGGGGAAATGGATACCACCTGGCCTCCTATTTTTATGATGTCAGTAAATCTCATTATAATTACACATGCTGTTGACAAATGGCATGCCAGGGAGCTGACGGAGATTCTCGGGTCACGATCTCATACAATGCCAGCCGCTGATGAAGTGGTTCCACGGGCCTCGGGCCACTGGGTAATGGAGACCTTGCATGTCACATCTTTTCATTCATGTTTTGCCAATCTCTCAAATAAGCAAGGCATATTTATTACATCATTCTCCTCACATGTATAGGCATGGGAGAAACTTGGGAGAGTTTTTGAAAAAAATAGATATTTTAAAGAAAAGAGTAGGGCTAGAGAGATGGCTCAGCGGTTAAGGCACTTGCTTCCAGTGCCTAAGCCCTGGGTTCAATTCCCCAGGACCCACATAAGCCAGACCCACAAGGTGGTGGCCCTGGTGCTCGCTCTCTCTCTCTCTCTCTCTCTCTCTCTCTCTCTCTCTCTCTCTCTCTCTCTCTGCTTGAAAATGAATAAATAAAATATTTAAAAAGAAAGAAAGAAAAGAGTAAATATATCCACATAAATTCACTTTTTATTTTATTTTTACTTTTTAAATATTTTTATTTGCAAGCAGAGAGAGAGAGAGATAAAAAGAAAGAAAGACAGAGAGAATGGGAGCATTAGGGCCTCCAGCTGCTACAAATGAACTCCAGATGCTGGTGGGTACTGGGGAATTGAACCTGGGTCCTCAGGCTTTTCAGGCAAGCACCTTAACTGCTCAGCCATCTCTCCAGCCCGAAATTCTCTTTTTAAAATGTGTTTGTTGGGGCTGGAGAAATGGCTCAGCGGTTAAGGCACCTGCTTACAATGCCTAACTACCTGGGTTCGATTCCCCAGTACCCACATAAAGCCAGATGCACAAAGTGGCACATGCATCTGGAGTTGGCTAGAGTCCCCCTGTCTGTCTCTTCTCTCCATCTCACTCTTGCAAATAAATAAATAAATAAATAAATAAATAAATAAATAAATAAATAAATAAAAATATTTAAAAAAAAATGTGTTTGTTTGTGAGGCTGGAGAGATGATAGCTTAGCAGTTAAAGGCACTTGCTTGTACAACTTGACGGCCCAGATTCAATTCCCTACTACCCAGGTCAAGCTAGATCCAAGTGCTAAGATAACAGGTATGTGCCACCACACAAGGCCTACATAAATTAATTCACTTTCACAATTATTGCATGATAGGATATGAATACAGGGCACATTCACATTTAGAAGTGTGTATATGGGTGTGTAGTATATTTGTATGACACGTGGAAGTTCAGATGTGTGTGTGATGTGTGTGCAGTGTATATCCATGCGGTGCAGATGGGTAGGTCAGAGGGAGATGTTGGGTGTCCTCTTTTGCTGCTCTTCTGCCATATTCCCTGAGACAGAGTCTCACTGAACCCGAAGCTTGCCTAGAGCCCCAGCAAGGCTGTCTCTGCTTCCCTCTGCAGCAGTGTTATAGACATACACAGCCAGGCCTAGATTTTTCACATGAGTGCTGGAGATCCCATTCAGGTACTCGTGCTTGCTCAGCAAGTGCTATTACCTAGCCCCACAATACTCTTAAAAGATTGACTCATGGGTTGGAGAGATAGCTCAGTAGTTAAGGTGCTTGCCTGCAAAGCCTAACAACCTGGATTCAATTCCCCAGTACCCACATAAAGCCAGATGCACAAAGTATTGCATGTATTTGGAGTTTGTTTGCAGTGGCTAGAGGCCCTGACACACCCATTCTCTCTCTCTCTCTCTCTCTCTCTCTCTCTCTCTCTCTCTCTCTCTCTCTCTTCTCTTCTCTTTGTCTCTCGCTCTCTCTCTCTGCTTGCAAATAAATAAAAATAAAAATAAAAAAGATTGATTCATGGACTGGAGAGATGGCAAAGCAGAAGGACCCAAGTTCAATTTCCCAGTACCCACGTAAAGCCAGATGAACAGGGTGTCGAGTTCATTTGTAGTGGCCGGAGGCCCTGGAATGACCATTCTCTCTCTCTTTCTCTCTCTCTCAATCTCTCTCTGCCTCTTTCTCTCAGTCTCTTTCAAATAAATAAATAAAATATTTCTAAATTGACTCGTGAGCCAGTCATGGAAGCTCAGTCTTCACCCACACTTGGAAGGCTATGCTAAAAGGATAACTGTGAATTTGAGACCAACCTAGACTACAGAGCGAGTTCCAGGTCATCCTGGGCTAGAATGATACCCTGCCTCAAAAAGGAGGGTGCATGCCTTTTATCCCAGCACTTGGGGAGGCCAAGGTAGAAGGATCTCTGTGAATTTGAGGCCAACTAGAGACTACATAGCAAATTCCAGCTCAGCCTGGGCTAGAGTGAAACCTTACCTGGTGGGGGGGGGGAGATTCACTCACCCTGGCCCTGTGAATTACATTGACTTCCCTTATAACTCTTCATAGAGCCAGGTATGATGGCACACACCTATAATCCCAGCACAAGGAAAGTGGAGATCGGAGGATCAGGTGTTCAAGGCCAGCCTCAACTCCATAAATAAATTTGAGGCCAGCCTGGGCTTCCCAGACTGTCTCAAAACAAAAAAATTTAAAACAAACAAAAAAATGTCTAAGGACATTTGAGAAGCACTGTAAAAGTCCTCACTGCTGGGTAGTGGTGCATGCCTTTAATCCCAGCCCTCGAGAGGCAGAGTGTGACTTTGAGGCCAGCCTGGAACTACAGGAGAAGTTCTGGGTCAGCCTGGACTAGAGAAAGACCCCCCCCTCAGAAAAAAGGGAGGGTGAGCTGGAGAGATTACTCAGTGGTTAAGGCACTTGCCGATAAAACCTAATGACCTGGGTTCGATGGCACATTGGTCTGGAGTTTGCAGTGGCTAAAGGCCCTGGTATGCCCATTCTCTCTCTGTGTCTCTCCTCTCTCTTCTCTCTGTGCAAATAAAATAAATTAAATTAAGTAAAAAAATTACTTTAAAGTGTTTATTTTAAAGTGTTTATTTAAGATCCTGAGAGCCCAGGCACGGTTGTAGACACCTATAATCCCAGTCTCAGGAGGATTTCCTGAGGCAGAAAGATCACAGTGAATCTGAGGTCAGCCTTGACTAAACAGCAAGACCCTGACACCCTGACAAATCTTATAGTAGAAATATCAGAAATTAGGGGGTTTATTCCACATCTGAACACTACAAAAAATTAACTTGAATGCCTTTAATCCCAGCAATCAGAGGCAGAAATAGGGGGATTGCCATGAGTTTGAGGCCACCCTAAGACTACATAGTGAATTCTAGGTAAAAGCCTGGGCTAGAGGTGAGCCCTTACCTCGAAAAACCAAAAATGAATAAATAGAAAAACAGCACTGCATCGGTGTTCATAAGTGTTTTTCTCAGAAAAGTGATTTCACATTTTAGCCTGTTAGCTAACATAGAAATGCTAAACAACCCTAAAGGATAAAGGCCAGGAAACCGTCTCCAGCTCAGCACTGAGAGGTCTCTCTGTGGGCCCTGCACCAGGTTTACCTGTCTCTTCTTACTCACTCTCAGGTATGAGTGAACTTGACACTGACTGCATTTCTTACCACACTTGAGGACAGTCAGTCATCAGTTCACAAGAGGTTTCTGTGGTCTGTACTCCCCAACCCCTCTGTCCTGTCTCCTGATGGCTGAGAAACTATCCACTATACTCTGTATTTCTTGTTCTAGAACTTCTTTTTACCAACTGTTTCTTAAAACAGGGTCTTGATATATATAACCCAGGTTAGCCAAAAACTCTCCCATCCTCCTACCTTCGCCTCCCAAGTGCCAGGATGACAGGCATATGCCACTAAGCCTGGATTTCAGATGTTTTATTATAGCAACTGAAAACATACTAAGGGGTGCTTTTAGGCAGAAGGCAGACATGCTGCTAAACATCTTACAATGCATGGGCGGTCCCCCACAACAGTCACCTGGCCTCAGATGTCCCTGCGGCGCAGATCAAAACATCCTGTTGTAAAATGTTTTTGTCCTCCCCACCAAAAGTCCTACTTCCTGTGCTCTCTGCTCACCTGGGCCAGGAGCTGGTGAAGCTCAGATCTATTCAGAAACAATTGTGCAGGTGTGGGTGGGAGAGAGTTCTCCTCACTTAGTTCTTCAAGCCAAGTTGGCCCCAAACTTTGAAGCAGCCACGCTCTGAAGTGTTTACTGCAAGCTCATGCTTGTTTCTGGTTCACATAAAGATCTGAGAAAATCTCCAGCAGGTGAAAGAATGTGCAGATAGAAAATAATTTAAGGAGCCGGCAAAGAATATAATTACCTTGTTTAATTAATAGATTTCACTGATGCGTCCATCCAGAATATCTTAATGCTCCCAGAGACAACTGATTCAAAAATTTACAGATGGCACTAACATGGGGGAGGGGAAGGAAAGAGATCCAAAAAGCCTCAAATGACACAAAACAATTTTGAAGACTAATGCCATTTTCCTATGGGAGCTCACATTGTTTTCACCCACATTTCATATATTGTGGACAAGAATTTCATTCACTTCTGTTTTCTGCTTTTTTTTTTTCGTCTGTTTGTTTCCACCCCAAGCCCACCCCAGGTAGGGTCTCACTTTAGCCCAGGCTGACCTGAACTCACTCTGTAGCCCCAGGCTGGCCTAGAACTCACAGTGATCCTCCTACCTCAGCCTCCCAAGTGCTGAGATTAAAGGTTATATCACCATACACTGCTTTAAAAAATCTATTTTACATGGTGTCAAACACCTTTAACCCCATAATTTGGGAGGTGGAGGCAGGAGAATTAGGAGTTTCCCTACATAGTTCATGGACAGCCTGGGAAGAGAGAGACAGAGACAGAGAGAAAAACTATAGTCCCAGCACTGGGGAGACTGAGGCAGGAGAATTAGTGGCACAATGGTACAAGGACCTTATCATAGCTGCCATGCAAGGTGAAGGTCATGGCCTCCCCCATGATCCTCTCTGCTATAAACTCTCACAGCCTACTCATTCTGTTTCCATCTTCAATAGGGGGAGGCTAAATTTGGCTCACAGAGTCCTGGATCATGCTAGACATACCTGAGATTTACTAGGTTCTATGACATTCTTAAAATTAAATCATGTTCTAATTATATTTTCCTAGGCATCGAACCTTCCGACATGAATGCTTGGCAAGGGAAACACCTCAATATCATTTCTGGCAATCTACTCTTTGGAAAGGCGGCTCTGCCAGTTACATTCTTAGCTAAAAATAAATAAACCTTCTTCAAAATTCCTTCCCCAACTTCCCTACAAAGTTCAAGTGAGTGGCTTTGTGGTCAGCAGGGTTCTTTTTCTTGTGTCAAAGTTGAGCACAAGCCAAAGTGTGCACAAATGTCACTGGGCTGGGAAGGAGAGAGGACAGGGTTATCTGGAAAAATCCGATCTACCTAGGTGGGCTCAAAATCTGAAATTCCCCAGCGTGTTCAGGTGTGTAAAGCTGGAGAGATACCTGTGTGTAACACACAGATTGCAATTTGGTTCGGGACTTTTACAAATAGTGTTTATTATTTCCCTTTTAATCATTTGGTCTTGGAGCTGAAGATATAGCTCACTTGGTAGAATGTTTGTCTAGCATGCATAAAGCCCTGGCTTCCATCTTCAGCACCAAATAAAACTGGGTGTAGTGGTACAGTCCTGTAATCTCAACACTCAGGAGGTAGAAGCAGAAGGATCAGAAGTTCAGGGTCACCCTCAGCTACAGAGTGAGTTTGAGGCCCCAGAACAGCCTGGGGACTACATGAAACTTTGTGTATTAGTTACTTTCTCTTCTAGTTCCAGAAACTTCCTCTCCTCAGAAATGCAAAGAAGAGTCAGGAGTAGTGGTGAATGCCTTTAATCCCAGCATTTGGGAGGCAGGGATAGGAGGATGGAAGTGTGTTCTAGGCCACCCTAAGACTACATAGTGAGTTCCAGGTCAGCCTGGGCTAGAGTGAGATCCTACATAAAAAAATAAAGTAAAATAAAAAAAGGAAATGCAAAGAAGATGTAGTAAAGGCCAGAAAGGGGTTGAGAGCAACCTCAGAAAAACATCAGGTGCTTTGAGAAACTTCCACAGTCAAAACTGACCTCTTTCACAATATCCAAAACAGGCACCATGAGAAGCTTGTAGTCTGTCCTTTCCTCAATGTGTGCGCGATGTGTGGATGTATGTGCACATACAAATGTACCACTACACATGTGTGAAGGTCTGAGAACAACCTCGGAATGCTTGTCATCTCCTTCTACTTTGCTAGAGACAGGGCCTCCCTTGTTTTTGTTGCTGCATGTGTACCAGTCTAGCAGGCCTGCAAGCTTCTGGAATGTCCTGGCTCTGCCTCCCACTGCCATGGGTGCATTGAGATCACGTCTATGTGCCACTCTGTATCCAGCTTTACTTGGGTGCTAAGGAATCAAATTCAGGCAGCAGGCTTGCAAGCACACACCATTCTCTACTGAGACATTTACCCAGCCCCGTAGTCTGTCTTTTAGGAACATATTTTTCTCATGAATTCTTTTTTGTTTGTTTTTGTTTTTTGTTTTTCGAGGTAGGGTCTCACTCTAGCCCAGGCTGACCTGGAATTCACTCTGTAGTCTCAGGGTGGCCTTGAACTCATGGTGATCCTCCTGCCTCTGCCTCCCAAGTGCTGGGATTAAAGGCATGAGCCACCACGCCCGCTGAATTATAGATACTCTAGAATCTTTTGTACTGTCTGACTTTATTATGGGTCTTTGTTTTTTTTAAGAAGGGCAAGTTAAGAAATATTTATTTTAAGAAAGAAAGGAAAGCAGAAAGCTCCCAGTTAGGAGGGACCCTGAACAGGTAATCCCTTATTATGGGTCTTAATGATATCTCCTACAGACACTTTTCTAACAAGCCTGATCTTATAGATCTTTGTAGCAAGAAATCATACAAAATTCAAATAGTAGAATACAAATTCAATCTTTTTATAGGAAGAAGGAGATGAAGTTCAGAAGAAAGCTCAACCTAACATCTTGTTTCTAGTTTCTCCTGATCCCAAGAACCCCTGAGAGGAAAGCCTGAGCAGAAAGCAGGAGTTTCAAGGCTAGACAGATGGCCTTCTTAAAACATTCTGGAAATTGTGCTCTGTGCCCTTTCCTTGCCAAAAGCTTACTCAGGCTGCTCAGGAAAGTCCAGGTCCTGTTGTTGGTTTTTTTTTAATTAAAGACTATTTTTAACTATATTTGGGTGTGTCGTGCCTCAGTTTACCTGTGCCTCGGTTTACCCGTAACACTGGTAACCCATTCTCTCTGTTTTTGTCTCTCTCTGTTCACAAATAAATATATTAAAATATATTTTAGGGCTGGAGAGATGGCTCAGCGGTTAAGGCACTTGCCTACAGTGCCTAAGGCCCCGGGTTCAATTCCCCAAGACCCACATAAGCCAGACCCACAAGGTGGTGGCCCTGGTGTTCTCTCTCTCTGTCTCTCTGTCTCTCTCTCTCTGCTTGAAGATGAATAAATAAAATATTAAAAATATATATATATAAAAAAATAAAGAGCTGTGCGTGGTGGTGCACGCCTTTAATCTGAGCACTCAGGAGGCAGAGGTAGGAGGATCACCATGAGTTCAAGGCCACCCTGAGACTACACAGTGAATTCCAGGTCAGCCTGGGCTAGAGTGAGACCCTATCTCGAAAAACAAAAAAAAAAAGAATTGGGCTGAAGAGATGGCTTATCGGTTAAGACATTTGCCTGCAATGCAGGACACAAGTTTGATTCCCCAGTGCCCATGTAAAGCCAGATGCATAAGAGGGCACATGTGTCTGGAATTCATTTGCAGTGGCTGGAAGCCCTGGCACTCCTATTCTTTCTGTTTCTCTGTCTGCTTCTCTCTTGCTCTCGCTCTCTCTCACTCTCAAATAAATAAATAAAATGTTTTTAAAATAAATAAGAATAAAGAATCATAGGATGTCATTTTAAGAGAAATAAACTAGGGACAGGGCATGGTGGTGCACACCTTTAATCCCAGTACTTAGGAGGCAGAGGTAGGAGGATCGTCATGAGTTCAAGACCACCCTGAAACTACATGGTAAATTCCAGGTCAGCCTGGGCTAGAGTGAGATCCTACCACATAAAAACCAAAAAATAAATAAGTATTAAAAAACTAGACACATAATGACAAATATAGAATGTTCTTATTCATGTGAAACCTGAAAAAATGATCTAGAAAGAAAGAGTAGACTGGGGGAAGGGAGATGGAAAGACATTGGACAATGGCTACCAACATTCAGTTAGATAGGAGAAGTGGGTATGAGAAGTCTGTGGTGCACTCAGTGAGTATAGTGAATGACAATTTGCTACATGTTTAAATTAACCATGCACAGTGGCTCACCCTGTAATGCCAACACTTGGAAGGTGGAGGTAGGAGGATCAGGTGTTCAAGGCCAGGTCTTTTATCACAACAAGGAAAAAAGTAACACACACACCCTAACCTCCTTCCATAGGGTCACAGGCTTGGGACTAAACTCTAATACGTGGGCATTGGGAGGGGGAGAGTATTTAAGATCCAAACAATAGCAGTAAATAACTGTGAGTGACAAGAATCAGCTATCTTGAGTGCAGAAAGAATGAGTAGCTCAGGATTAGAGAGAAGGCTCAGGGAGAAAAGTACTTGCCGAACAAACACCAGGTAATTCCCACAACCACATAAAAGGCCAGGTGTGGCAGTACCCACCTGTAATCCCAGCGCTGGGAAGGCAGACAAAGGAGGGTCCCTGGAGCTGCACAGGCTGGCTACCAGATCGGTTCAGTGCAGTCCAGGCTCAGTGAGAGACCCCATCTCAAAAATAAAGTGTGGGGCTGTAGAGATGGCTCAGCAGTTAAGGCACTTGCCTGCAAAGCCTACTGACCTGGGTTTGATTTCACAGTGCCCATGTAAACCCAGTTGCAGTGGATAGAGTCCCTGGCAGCCCATTCTCTCTCTCTCTCTCTCTCTCTCTCTCTGCCTCTCTGTCTCTCTCTCTCTCTGCTTGCAAATAAATAAAAAATAAAGTGGAAAGCCACTGAAGAAAGCATCCAACATCAACATGCTGCATTTGTCATTATGTGCCTAGTTTATTTCTCTCAAAATAATATGATGTGATTATTTCTTTAAATATATTTTAATATATTTATTTGTTAGCAGAGAGAATGGTCCCACCAGCACCTCCACACACACACACACACACACACACACACACATGCGCTCCTGTACCCACATGTGTGCACCCATACACATATGAACACATCCAAACACGAACACTCCCAGCACTTACATAACACACCTATACATGGGCAAAAAAAAAAAAGTAAGCAGTTCCCTGAACTTATCTGGTGGAAGTTAGCACAGATTCTGATCAGAGCCATCAAGTCAGGTACAAAAGTAAGTAATTTAGGATTTTTGAAAAACTGATTTTTTTTTCTTACTCTGATTAGCCCAACTCATCCCAGGACTCAAACCATCCCTCTGTATAAAGATGAACAGGGGATACAGCTAAGACAATACAGGGTGATAGTCATCCTGCCCTTCACACAGGCCGGCTCTGGACAGTGAGCAGCTTCCGGTGACAAAGCTGTGTTCTTGAGATGTGAGCACAGGCTTCCAAGTCCTGGAGACATGAGCGATCTGCAGCTTCATTGCTGTGCTGACATGACAGGAAACAGGGGAATTGGACTACTTGTTTCTACACTAAGTTTTATTTGCTTTCCTGTTTGTGTTCTCATTGCTTATTTGTTTTGGTGCTGGGCCTTGAACCCAGGTACTTGCCCATGCTAGGCAAGCAATCTACCACTGAGCCCTTGGGGGATTTGTTATTGTTTTTGGTTATAATCTCACTTTGTAGCCCAGGATAGCTTTGAATTTACAGTGGTCATCTTCACCTTCCAAAGTGCTTGAAATACAAGAGTGAATTACCACACTTGGTTAATTTTAATTTGTGCTTCTCATCTTCTTGGTTTATGTGCCCTTGTTTGTTTTGTTTTATTTTGTTTGAGACAGGGCTTGATACAGCTCAGGCTGGCCTAGAACTCTCTATGTAGCCCAAGCTAGCCTTGAACTCCTGA
>PVHP010047823.1:0-12719 GCA_004024765.1 Zapus hudsonius | reverse complement strand
CCAATTAGAGAGCTATTGTTTTGAAAGTCTGAAAGAAATGATTTCCTAGATACATATGACCTACCAAAATTAAATCAAGATGAGAGATGAACCATTTAAGTCTTTTTGATGTTTCTCTGGCCACTTAGATAGGTGGAATTGGCATCCTAGGGTAAGGTGTATGGAATAGCATCCCCTATAAGGCCAGCATTGTTAATACCCTTTGAGATAGTATTTGGTGGGAGCTGTACTGGTCCTTTGAGAATATGAAAGTGTGTATTAGTACCTTTTCCCTATTAGCAACTGTTGTAGTCAGCCACACACCACTGGGATGAATCTTCAAACCAGGCACAATTTGGGGGAGGAAAATATTGAAACTACAGATTGAGGGGAAGTTCTGTAACAGGGAAAGAGGCTGGTCCCTTTCACAGGTCCAAGCAGAGAGAGAAACCCATCACCAACACGATACATATAAAACAGCAAACAGGCAGGAGAGCAAGGAGAGAATTTCTTCCCCTTTATATAGACTTAGGGTAGGGTCTTTCAACCCTATCCCAAACTTAATGGCTTCCTGAGTCTCTGAAATTTCCTTCCTGCATGGCCCACACAGGAAAGGATGTTTACTTCCAGCTTCTTTGAGCTTCTTTACATCCTGCCCCTTTCTGAGAGGCTGCCTTCCTGTGAACATCCTCAGAGACCCACCCAAGATAATTAAAAAGATCCAAGTTGACAACAAAACCTAACCGTCACAGCAACTAATGAGAAAAGATGTTTTAGTATTTTGCATCTAAAACATATAATTCGTATACTAAAATGTGGTCTTTTGTGTTGTTGGAAAATAAGTTACTGTTATTTAGCTTATATCACTGTTAGTTTATATAAGTCTATATATACAGATACAAGGGTTTGACTTGTGGATCATATTTTTATGTGTAGCTTTAACAAGTGATGAGCTGGTAATGGTGACACATGCCAATAAATTATAGCATTCTGATAATCCCAATACTGAAGCAAGAGGATTTAAGTTCAAGACTACCAGGTCAAACAAGCATTTTCAAAATAATAAAGTTAATTATAGGGCAGTGGTATCCTAATTTCACATTTTATAGTCTCTAAATGCTCTGTACTAAACCTGATTGTCTTAGAGGTGAATTGTATTGAATTGCACTATGTCAAATCTTCAGAAAATATTTTTGTTTTATTTTTTGGCAAGAGAGTATATAGCCTGGGCTAGCCTTGATCCTTTTCCCCTAGTCTGAATGTTGGGATATGCCATGCCTAGCTTTGAGACTTACTTTAAAAAAAAAAAAAAAAAAAAAACTTTCATAAAATGATTTTTATAATTGCTTTTTTTTTTTTTTTTTTTTTTTGAGGTAGGGTCTCACAGGTCCAGGCTGACTTGGAATTCACTGTATAGTCTCAGGCTGGCCACGAACTCATGGCAATCCTCCTACCTCTGCCTCCCAAGTGCTGGGATTAAGGGTATGTGCCACCACACCTGGCCCATAATTGCTATTATTCTTGAGTCTGGAGCATAATTTTCTTTTTTTGTGAAATTAATATTATAAAATAGTATGAAACTATTCATGAAGACTAGCCTAAGACTGCTAGTGAATTCAGGGTTTCTTTTGGGGATTATAAAAATGTTCCATCATTAACAATAATAGTTGGTCATAACTCTGAATATACTAAAAACACTGTAGGTCCATTTTAAATAGGTGAGTTTTATGGCATGTCTATTTCCCTAGCAAATTTTTTTTAAAAAAGTAGCTTCCTTGACCTAGTTTGAATTTTTTTTTTTTTTTTCCCCCGAGGTAGGGTCTCTAGCCCAGGCTGACCTGGAATACACTGTGTAGTCTCAGGGTGGCCTCGAACTCATGGTGATCCTCCTACCTCTGCCTCCCTGGGATTAAAGGCAGGCGTGCACCACCATGCCTGGCTCATAGTTTGAATTTTCAGGTGATTATGTTGACAGGAAACGTGTAACACCTGGATGTGGTGGCACACGTGCATTCCCAGCACTTGAGAGGCTCAGGCAGGAGGATCTGAGTTCGAGGCAAGCCTGTGCTAAATAGTGAGACCCTGTCTCAAAACACATGCAGTCTCAAAAGAGAGAGTGTATATCCTTATAATGCAATGTTTCCATTCAAAACAATTTCCAGCCTAATCTTTGTCCTCATGATACCTCTGTCTTATTCTTTAGGGATGATTACTTTGCAAAAAAAAATGAAGAAAGAAAGCAAAATAAAGTGGATGCTAAATTAAGAGCCAGACAGTAAGTCTGTTATTCATTGTGACATATTAGAATTTCTTAAAGCTTTGACAAGGTTAGAATTAGTGGTTCTGGAAAGCTCTGAAATGAGTAGTAGCAGGTCTGTTGTTAATGTTCTTGTCAATTTTATACATCTATATTATATAATGTATTACCTCATTCACACATACAGTCCCCATTCATTACCTTCTCTTGTTCCCATCCCACACCTGCTGATCTTCCTCACAGCTGGCCTTTACTATATCCTTTTGTGTTTATGACTCACTGACTTTAGTGTTGTTTGTATTAGCATAGGTGGGGGGTTATTTACCAGAGCATCAGCAACTTACTAGTGGCTGTAACACTGAAGAAAATGTCTCCCCTTACTCTGTTAACAGGTTGGTGTTTGTTGGGTTTAAACTGTCTTGCTAATTTGGAAGCCTTGTTGCTTGGTAGTCTGGCATTGGATGATCACAAAATCCAGGACTAGCTTTATTAAGTGATTTAGGGGTCATGATCAAAGTTATTAGAATTTTTAACTTTTTTATATAATTAAGTATGAACACATAATTCCATTTATTTTTAGAGATCAAGAAGGAAGGCACAAATTAGGGCATGCTGAAATGGTAAGTATTTCGTTATTTAATACATAGAATAATTTAAATTAGAATAATTAAGGCCAACCAAGGACTATAGAGTGAGTTCTAGGTCAGCCTGGGCTACAGTGAGACCCTACCTCGAAAAAAAAAAACAACAAAAAAAATAGAGTATCTTTAAAAGTATGAGAATTTGTGTGTGTGGTATGGATCTCATGTTTGCCATGCTAAATATAGCCCTGAGTTATACCCTAACCATGTCTGGGGAATTTTCCCTTTTTCTTTTTAATGAGAGCAAATAGGTGAGCCAGGGCCGTCAAGCTTTGCAAGCAAGTGCCTTTAACCACTCCCGTTTTTTTGTTTTGTTTTGTTTTTGCTTTATAAATATTTGATAGAACTGGTGCACTTGGGCCTCCTGCCATCATTGCAAATGAACTCTAGGCACATGCAACACTTTGTGCCTTTGGCTTTACGTAGGTACTGGAGAATCAAACCCAGGTTGTTAAGCTTTGCATCAAGCTCCTTTGACCACGGAGCCATTTCCCTAGCCCTGGGGATTACTTAAAGAAAATATGTAAGCAGTATCAGTATTAATTGCATTCAAGTGATAGATAACATAGCTTGGGATTATTATTTAGGGGATTATAATAGCTTCTTATATATTTGTAATTATCATTTATAGAAATTAAGAAAAACAAAGCCATAGTAAAAATAGGATTACAAAAGAAAATACACTGTTAAAAACTGTACTGAAATTGCATTAAATTTCTTTTACATTATATAGGTATAAAGGGTTTTCCATTTTTGATTGCCCTTAAATCTTTGATTGTATATTTTCATAGAGATCTCTAGAAGGAAAAATTGGATGTTTGCTGAAGTTTTCGGGTGACTTAGATGATCAGACCTGTAGAGAAGATTTACACATCCTTTTCTCAAATCACGGTGAAATAAAATGGATAGACTTTGTCAGAGGAGCAAAAGAGGTTTGGAAACATTCATATACTATTTAGCAATCAGTTTAAAAGTCTGTATAGAAAGTTACTTTAGGAGATAAAATTAATAAGTACTTTTCAGTGGTATTAAAGTAATTACTTTTTCATCTTCAGTTCTTTTTACTTCATGTGATGGCTAATATTTTAATAAGATATTTGTTGAGTGGGACAAATGACTAGAAGCAAAGAAATTCTTCAACTACAAAGTAATTGTGACTTTTGTTTCCTCTGCTCAATGTGTAGGGGATAATTCTTTTCAAAGAAAAGGCCAGGGATGCACTGGAGAAAGCCAGAAAGGCAAATAATGGTAGCCTACAATTAAGGAACAAAAAAGTGACTTGGAAAGTACTAGAAGGACACGTGGAGAAAGAAGCTTTGAAAAAAATCATAGAGGATCAGCAGGAATCCCTGAACAAATGGAAGGCAAAAGGTCAGTCATTATTTTTCCTTCATATCTTGGTTATTTTACATCATGGAGTTTTTTGTTTTTGAGTAAAAATTAAGCTCTCCAATGTGTCTGTATAGGTCGCAGATTTAAAGGAAAAGGGAAGGGAAATAGAGCTGCCCATCCTGGACCTGCTAAGGGAAAAGTACACTTTCAGGGAAGGAGAACACGATTTGATAGTGATTCTGACCGTGGTAAGTTATTCTCCAAGTCCTTTGGTAGTTTCTTGAGAAACCTGTAATTTATAAGAAAATATTTGCTAGAAAGAATGTATGTGGTTTTCCAAATTCTATATAAATTCTTAGATCCACTGTGTTTTACCTCAATTAGGCTATTTTACATGTGGGAGAAAGGATATTTGAAAGATATACTTTTAAAGGCTTTTAGTGGTGATGGGAAGTTGCTAAATTTTCTGGAGCTCTATTTTTTTTTTTTAATTAAAAAAATTTTTGCTGGGCGTGGTGGTGCACACCTTTAATCCCAGCACTCGGGAGGCAGAAGTAGGAGGATTGCCTTGAGTTCAAGGCCACCCTGAGACTACAGAGTGAGACCCTACCTCGAAAAACCAAAAAAAAAAAAAAATTTTTATGTTTTAGAAATACTGTTTATTGCCGGGCGTGGTGGTGCACACCTTTAATCCCAGGGAGGGGGGGTAGAGGTAGGAGGATTGCCATGAGTTCAAGGCCACCCTGAGACTACATAGTGAATTCCAGGTCAGTCTGGACTAGAGCGAGACCCTACCTCAAAAAAAAAAAAAAAAGTAAACAAAAAAAAAATACTGTTTATTTTATTTATTCATTTTTAAGCAGGGCCTTAGGCACTGGAGGCAAGAGCCTTAACCACTAAGCCATCTCTCCAGCCCCTGTATTTTTTTTTAATCAAACTATTATTAGTAATTGTGTTCAGTATTAAATGTTGAATTTAACACAGATTTGTTGTTATATAGGACCAATGAAGAGAGGAAGAGATGACAGAGACAGAGGAGAACCTGCATCAAAGTATCACAAAACAGAAAATGGTGCTAGAGACAAGTAGTTTAGTAAATAAATTTTTTATTCATTGTAGTTAGATTTTAAGCTGCTTTATGTCTTTGGAGGCTTTTGAACAGAAAACCGAATTAGGTCCACTTCAATGTCCACCTATATAAAAGAAAAAAAAATTGTTTTGTCTTTTTGTTGTTACTCAACTGAAAAAATTTTTAAATGTATAGTTCTGTTTGTGTTCAGATGATTCAAATATGAAAAGGATTCTTCCTCTTAATTGCCTTTGTAATATGAGAATGTATTAGTACAAACTTATAAAATATATACTGTATAAAAATAGCAAAGACAGTTTATTTTCTCCTTTTTGCCCCCTCCCCCAACCAAAAAAGAAAAATTGTACAAAGTATGGATCTCTTAGGCTGGCTTTCTATCTATCCAGATGACTTCCTAAGAGTGGGAATGTATTGCAAAGTTTTCTGATACTGGGTTGTTCACAGGCCAAAGTCAGAGACTTACTGATTTCTTTTTATGAAAGTTATATAATGCTGGCAGGTCATACCGAAGTTCTGTAAAACAAAAGCCATGTAAAGATAAAATTATCTGCAAATACTTATCACCCTTAACTAAGAAAGTTAAATGCTGGTATCCTTAACATTTTACATGTGTCATTTTTAACTTCCAAGTACTGACTTGGCAAATTGGGCATGGCATTTTAGCTGTTTTGACCATTTATACCAAAATTTGAGGCTGTAGGGAATTTTCAGAAAGATGGCAAGTGGGGGAAAAATAAATTCTGTGAGAACGATAGAACCTTTCTATTTTTAATTTTCTAGTAATCTACTGATCTAATCTCATAATCACCCATTTAATAAATTTCCAGTTATTTTCCCACTAAGCGCTTAAAATGAAAGGACATTTTTTTGTATTCCTTTCTTGTAAATAATGTAAATTCTCTACTATTAACAGCTACTTATCCTTCATATCTTGCAAAATAAATTCTAACCTTATAGGTCACAGCTTAAATTCTAATGCACAATAAAATCATCTGGGGATTTTGTTGAATATTTCTAATTCAGTAGGTCTGAGTGGAATCTATACTTCTGTATTTCTAACAAGTTTCCAAGGGATATTATTAAAGCTCATAGTGTGAAGCCCAGATGTGGCATGCCAAGGTTGTGGCTTGGTATACTATTGAGACTGTTCTAAAGTGCTTGATATCAAGTGCATTCTGTAATACCTTAAACTGCATAGGGGACGACAATACTGAATATGGAAGAGTCAACAGATCTGTATTAGCAGTAAGTATATCTAGGTAGATGCTTTAATACCACAGGGCCAATTCCTGGTAAGTTCATGTTGAAAAAGAAAAAAGCTCCCTTCATTGCACTCTTTACTCCTTCCCCTTTTACCCTTTACTATGGCACTGGAGGTTGAATCCAGAGCCTTGTGCATGCTAGGCAAGCACTCAGCCATACCCCCAGCCCTCATTGTGCTGTTTATTTCAGGCTTTGCAAAATTACTTGGATTATGTCTAGTTTATAGTTATGTTTTCCCTGTTGTAATGTTGTGAAATTACCCAATTTAGTAAAAAAAAAAAAAAATCTGTCATGCATGAGTACAGTGTGGATGTTTATATTTTCACCAAAAGAGAAAAGGTCAGTGTTTGACTTGATACTAGTTAGACTGTTGAGAATTCCCACATTTTCCAAGCCCACATTTACTCACTGATGATAAAGTAGGGCTAGTAAAATTTCCTATAAGGTGTATAAATTGGGACATACATGAGCAAACATTAATAAGTGTTCACCATACATTTATTGCATTTCTACACCACCAATCAGGCACATTTTGCCACAATTAAAAACAATCTATAGTATTTTTTCAGCACTTGCATAAAAAATTTGTTGGCCTTTTTAGATTATTAAGGTTGATTCTTACCTGCAATAATTTCTATCTTGACTTTCCATTCTGCGGCTTTCTTTTGAATATGCTAAACACAAAATATTTTCATATGAATTACTGTTCAAAAATTTTTGATTTTCAAACTTTTTTTCCAGGTAGGGTCTCTAGCCCAGGCTAAACTCACTCTAGTCCAAACTGGTCTCAAACTCATGGCAATCTTCGGACCTCTGCCTCCTGAGTGGTGGGATTAAAGGAATGTGCCACCATGCCTGGCTCAAATGATTTCTAAACTGCTTTTACAATCAAGACAATTTCAAGGCTCAGCACTTGAGAGTCTGAGGTGGGAGAATCCCTGTGAGTTCCAAGTTAGCCTGTAGAGGGAGACCCTACATCAGAAAAAAAAAAATTCTAATTTCACCTACATGTGTAGTATTTTAAAGATCAGAAGTCAAGTCATTTTAATTTCATGATCTGAAATTACCTACTTAAAAAGTAATAAATTTTTTCAAAATTCCATCACATGGTTTGTCACATTTTTTTCATTAACACAGCAATTGAGAACTAACTATTAGCTGGGTATGGTGGTGCACACCTTTAATCCCACCACTTGAGAATCACAGGTAGGATCACGAGTTCAAGGCCATGCTGAGACTACATAGTGAATTCCAGTTCAGCCTGGGCTAGAACCAGACCCTACCTTGAATGCCCCCCTCCAAAAGAAACCAAAAAACTACTAAGTAGAGATCTATTTAAACAGGCAATTCAGTTGCAGAATGGCACAGTAGTTATAAGCAGTGTCTCTGGAACCAAGTGGCCATCTTCTAACTGCAGATCTACTAGTACACTAGCTGTTTAAACCTGGGCAAATTACTCATTTTGTGCTTTACCATATCTGTTAAATGGTCTCTGATCAGACTGGTAGACTGAGATGTTTTTGAACAGTGTTGCTACACAGCACATTATTAAATTTCTTTGTGACAAGGTTTTTACGTAGCTCAGGCTGTCCTGAAACTCACTAGGTAGTTGAGGATGACCTTGAACTGACCTTTCTGCCTCAACCTTCACAGGTGCTAGGATAACAGACATGCCTGGGTTATGTGGTGCTAAGAATCATGCCAATTAGGCATTCTACCCGCTAAGCCACATATCCAGCCCTAAAATGTAAAATTCTGGAATCACTTCACAAAGAATTTTTAGTTTAAAAAATAAATTAGCTCTGGGTGTGGTAACACCTTTAACAGGAGCTCTTAGGAGGCAGAGGTTAGGAGGATTGCTGAGTTCAAGGGCATCCTGATAGCCTGGTGTTCAATTCCCCAATACCCATGCATCTGGAATCTTTGCTCACAGTGGCCATAGGCCTATCTTTAAAATATATATATATATATTTTTTTGGTTTTTCAAGGTAGGGTCTCACTCTAGCCCAGGCTGACCTGGAACTCACTGTGTAGTCTCAGGCTGGCCTTGAACTCACGGCAATCCTCCTACCTCTGCCTCCCGAGTGCTGGGATTAAAGGCATGCGCCACCAAGCCCGGCTAAAATATTTTTTATTTTCAAAAGGAAAGACAGAATTGGAATATCAGGGGCTCTAGCCACTGCAAATGAACTCCAGATGCATGTGCTACTTTGTGCATCTAGCTTACATAGGTACTGAGGAATTGAACCCAGGACATTAGGCTTTTCAGGCAAGTGATTTAACTACTGAGCCCTCATTATTATTATTATTATTATTATTTTGGTTTTTCAAGGTAGGGTCTCTAGTGCAGGCTGACTTGGAATTCACTCTGTAGTCTCAGGGTGGCCTTGAACTCACAGCAATCCTCCTACCTCTGCCTCCCAAGTGCTGGGATTAAAGGCATACACCACCACTCCATCGTGCTTTTAAATATTTTAAAAACTTCTTTATTGGCAACAGCCAGGGGGCGAGCTCTGGTGAATTTAGAGGTATCATGAACATTAAAACTGCCTTATATAAGAGGTGCTAAAGACGGCTCTCATCCATGATGACCTAGCACTGCCAGAGCCTTAGACAAGTGCCATCTTTGTGTGCTTGCATCAGTATGCCAAGTTGGTGGAGGCCCTTTGCTCTGGGCACCAAATAAGCTTATTGTGGTCGATGACAAGCTAGGGGAATGGGTAGGCCTCTGCAAAGCTTATCGAGAGGGAAATCCTCACAAATTGGTTGGTTGCAGTTGTGTAGTCATTAAGGGCTATGGTAAGGAATCTCAGGCCAAGATGTCATCAAAGAGTACTTCAAATGCAAGAAATGAACACAGTGGCTCATTAACAAAACACTTTTATTAATTTAGAAGTTAAATATATTTCAACGTAAGTAGAAATGAAAAAAGAAAGTTAAAAATTACACGAGCATAATCCAGAAATGCAGAGATACCAAACTTTGGTTATTACGTACATGTCCATATTGTTGGTAGTCTCAATTGGCATTAAGTTAGTAAAGTGCTATTCCTAGTATTTTAGGTTCAAATATTTCCAGTATGATAAATATCAGTATTTTTGTGCTTGAAATTTTAGAATTTGATGCAGACAATACTTAATGGAACCTTAGTGAAGGAAATTCAGGAGAAAGGTAGCTTCTTTTAAGCAGTTTTAGTTAGTGACAGGAGCCCAAAGAGGAAACCAGATGTTACCCCACCTTGGCAAGAATAGAACTCTGATACAGGTTCATCCACAATGACTGTGGCGCCCCCTGCCTCAGTCTAGCACACTACCTAGGTGGCTGGCCTGGGGTCAGTCCCTTGAATCTGCAAACCAGTCAGGTACAAGTCTGAGAAAAGAATCCTTTTGTTGTTGTTGTTTTGGAGGTAGGGTGTCAACAGCAGGAGTTTGAGGCCAGCCTGAAACTGTAGAGTAAATTCCAGGTCAGCCTGGGCTAGGTCGAGACCCTACATTGAAAAACCAAAAAAAAAAAAAAAAAAAAAAAAAAAAAAAAAAAAAAAAAAAAAAAAAAAAAAAAAAAAAAAAAAAAAAAAGGTGTGCCATCACACCTGGCGGGGCAATACTGCTGACTGAATAAATCTTTGATGAAAGAAGTTATTCATTGATGCTTTTAAAAAAAAAAATCACAGATGCTAAACAGTTTAAAGGAAAAACTCAGTTTCTAAGTGGTACTTGTCAAAAAACTGAGGAATGCTGGGCTAGTGGTGCACGCCTTTAATTCCAGCACTTGGGAGGCAGAGGTAGGATCACCATGAGTTCAAGGTCACCCTGAGACTACATAATGAATTCCAGGTCAGCCTGGGCTAGAGCAAGACCCTACCTCGAAAAATCAAAATAAAGCTGAGTAAAATAGACATTGAAGCACTCACAGCAAATCCCTAAAACATTTAAAAAATGACAGTATTATGATGGCTCAAACTTACTTCTCTAGTTGAGGATTTGTGTAAAGAATATACTGCTGTTCTTGCCATATCCAAAGCTGTCTTTAGAAAAACCATATCCATCCCTGTGAAGAGTAAAAAACAGTCCATATTTATATTAAGCATTCTTTTTTTCTTCTTTTTTTTTTGGTTTTTCGAGGTAGGGTCTCGCTCTAGTCCAGGCTGACCTGGAATTCACTGTGTAGTCTCAGGGTGGCCTTGAACTCATGGTGATCCTCCTACCTCTGCCTCCTGAGTGCTGGGATTAAAGGTGTGCGCCACCATGCCTGACTCTTTTGGGTTTTTTTTGCAGTAGGGTCTCCCTCGACCCCAGGATGACATGGAATTTACTATATAGTCTCAAAGTGGCCTGATCTTCCTACCTCTACCTCCCAGGCTATATTATGTATTTCTTATCCAAGTAGATTAAATAAAACAGGACTAAGAAACATTCCAAACTCCAAAATCACCATTTCAAATTATTTCTGCAATAAGGGTACAAAGTAATAAAATATCAAGATATTCTAATGAAAGAAAACCAGAGTTTCATGGTTTTGGTTAAAAATGGACAAAGAAGCCAGGCGTGGTGGCGCACGCCTTTAATCCCAGCACTTGGGAGGCAGAGGCAGGAGGATCACCATGAGTTCAGGCCACCCTGAGACTACATAGTGAATTCCAGGTCCCTCTGAGCTACAGTGAGACCCTACCTCAAAAAAACAAAAAAATGGACAAAGAGCCAGGCATGGTAGCACATACCTTTGATCCCCACACTTGGGATGCAGAGCTAAGAGGATCACTGTGAGTTCCAGGCCAGCCTGGAGCAACACCAGGTCAGCCTAGGCTAGAGTAAGACCCTACTTTGAAAAAAAAAAAAAAAATATATATATATATATATATATATATATAAATTCCCTATGTTACCAAGGATGACCTTCACTTGGCATCCTGCTGGGACTGCAGGTGTGCACCACCACTTGGTTTATGCTGTGCTGGTGACTGAACCCAGGGCCTCATTCAAGCCGTGCTGCTTCTCTGTCCACTGAGCCAAATTCCCAGCCCCGGGAGGTACTTTTTAAACTGCATGTTTTTTTTCTTCCTCTGACTTCCTATTCTTCTTGCCCATAGTACACTTAATAGTCACTGTGGGCACATTTTGAAATCCTACAGTGTCTGAAGTGCATTAAATACAGGTTTTAGGGCTGAAGAGATGGCTTAGCAGTTAAGACATTTGGCTGAAATCCAGAAGGATCAGAGTTCGATTCCCCAGTGCCCATATAAAGCCAGATACACAAGAGGGCGTATGTGTCTGGAGTTCATTTACAGTGGCTGGAGGCCCTGGTGCACCCTTCTCTGTCTCTGTCTGCCTCTCCCTCTCTTTCTCTCCAATAAATAAAATATTTTTTAAAAATAGAGGTTTTAGAGAAGCTCAGTAGGCATGACTCCTGCAAGCATTAGGACTTGGGTTTGATCCCCTACACCCATGTAAAAAGTCAGGTAGATGTAGCTATGTATGCCTATAATCCCAATGCTGAGGGGTGGAGACAGGAGGAGCATGGGGCTCACTAACCAAAAAGTGGCCAACTCCAGGTTCAGTGAGTGACTCTGTGAAACCACAGAGGAAGTGGCGAGATGAGCAAGAGTGCTGCTTCCACAGCGAACCTGACAACCTGCGCCAGGGTGATAGAGACATTGAGGACACCCAAAACGTTCCAAAGCAGAAATCCAGAAGCTAAGACCTCAACACTAAAGTAGACTTAAAACACACCCACCATGGCCCAGGAATTTTGCCAAAGAGAGGGCGGAAACATTGTAAGAGGCATGGTAAGGGGAATATCCAGAGGCACTGCCCCCAACCCCCAAAGACTGACTGCTGCTGGCATAGCTCATAGCCTGTAACTCCATGGAGCATACCAAGAATCCCACTGAGGAAGGGCCCTCAGTGGAATGGGGGCAATGAGTAGGAAAATGGTGATACCAACACATGATCTGTTCATACAAAGTTTCTACTCAATTAAAATAAAAACGAAACAGGTTTTAGGGGTTAAGAGTACATTGCCAGGATCCTCCCAAAAACAAAATATCCAGGTTCTAACGACCTGTGTTCAATTCCCCAGTACCCACATAAAGCCAGACACACTAAGTGGTACAAGTGTCTGGAGTTCGTTTGCAGTGGCTAGAGGCCCTGATATACCCATT
>PVHP010047822.1:0-12765 GCA_004024765.1 Zapus hudsonius | reverse complement strand
AGAGAGAGAGAGAGAGAGAGAGAGAGAGAGAGAGAGAGAGAGAGAGAGAGAATGGGCACACCAGGACTTCTTACCACTGCACAAACTCCAGATGCATGTGCCACTTTGCACATCTGGCTTTACGTGGGTACTGGGGAATCAAACTGAACTCAGCGTATCAGGATTTCCAAGCAAGTGCCTTTAACCATTGAACCATTTCTCTAGCCCTTAACGTAATTTTACAAATAAAATATAAGTAATAGTTCAAACTTTTGTTGTTGCCATTGTGAGAGGGTGTCAGGTGGAACTGGCTGGTCTCTGACTCCCTCTGTAGCAGAAAATGACTTTGGAACCTCTCGTCTTTACCTCCCAAATTCTGGGATTACAGGTGTGCACCACCATCCCAGCTTAAGAATGTTTTTAAAAATATTTTTATTTATATATTTGCAGAGAGAGAGAGAGAATGATAGAAAGAGGGGGGAGAGAATGTGTGTACCAGGGCCTCTAGCCACTGCAAACAAATTCCAGATGCATGCACCATTTAGTGCCTCCAGCTTTACTTGGATACTGGAGAATTGAACCCAGATTGTTAGGCTTGGCAGGCAAGTGCCTTAACTGCTGAACCATCTCTACAGCCCCAAGGATTTTTTTTTTTTTTTGTTTTTCAAGGTAGGGTCTAACTCTAGCTCAGGCTAACCTGGAATTCACTTATGTAGTCTTAGGGTGGCCTTGAACTCATGGTGATGTCCCCCAAGTGCTGGGACTAAAAGCATGTACCACCACGCCCAGGTAAAAATATTTTTATTTATTTATTTGCAAGCAGAAAGAAATAGAAGCGAGACAGATAGAGAGAATGGGCATACCAGGGCCTAGAGCTGCTATAAATGAGCTTCAGATGCATGTGCCACTTTGTGCATCTGGCTTTATGTGGGTACTGGGGAATCAAACTCGGGTTCTTCTACACCTTAACCGCTAAGCCCTCACTTTAGCCCAGGTTAAAGTGACCGGAACTCACTCTGTAGCTCCAGGCTGGTCTTGAACCCACATCGATCTTCCTACCTTAGGCTCTTGAGTGCCGGGATTAAAGGCGTGCGCTGCCACTCCTGGCTTAAATGCTATTTTTAAAGGGCTTTTATGTACACGGCCTTCTGTGATTCCCATAATTTTTGAAGCTAACCATTATCTCTATTTTGGTGAGGCTCAGAGAGGTTAAATGACTTGTCTGGAGTCACACTGTCAGTGTGTGAAAGAACTGTGACAGAAACCTATGGTTTCAGCTTCCCACTTCAGTTTATTATGGCCTGGGAGGCAGGCCACAATGAAATTACAGTCTGCATAATCTTTTGTTGTTGGGGCCTGGCGCCTAACCACTACTTCAGACTTTCTTTTTAACCATGGGAAACTGTACTTCAAATTCCGAGCAATCAGCATACAAGTGTTCTTCTAAAGCATAACTAATTTTTTAATTTGGGGGCTGACTCTATCTTTTCTCATGGAAGGCTTGGTTTTTATTGATTCCATTATCATATTGGTCAGTGCCAAAGGGGAGGGCCAAAAAACACAAACCTGTCACTAGTGAGGCGTGATTGCACACTCCTTTAATCCCAGCACTTGGGAGGCAGAGGAAGGAGGATTTGCCTTGAGTTTGAGACCAGCCTGAGACAACATAGTGAATTCCAGGTCGGCCTGGGCTAGTGTGAGACCCTACCTCAAAAACAAAAACAAAACAAAAAAACATTATTTATTATATGTTGCCTCAAATTACTAACAGAACCATACTTTTATTTTAAAGGACACACAGTCTTTGCACATACTTATAAGATCAAGGCAAATGAAATATCTAGAATCCCGGATCTATAATCTAGATCATTACTTTTGTGTTAGGAACATTCAAAATCCTTTTTTTTTCTCGAGGTAGGGTCTTGCTGTATTCACTATGTTGTCTCAGGCTGGCTTTGAACTCATGGTGATCCTCCTGCCTCTGCCTCCCGAGTGCTGGGATTAAAGGCATGCATCATTCACTCAGTTACTTTCTACTTTTATTATGCCCAATATAGGTGGTACAATATATGATCACTCTACTTAGATAGAGATGCAGAAGATGTGATTACAAAATCACAAAGCTCCAAAGTCAGAGCTCAATAATCCCAGAGAAATCTGGCCTTTGTCAAGAGTATGTCGCCAGTGAGCTCAGAGCCACTCTCTGGATGGTTCTAGAAGCATCTAGGTTCCTGTTGAGGATTGGGTGCCAGGAAGAGAGTTTGCAGGGTTGAGGGAGCCTGGCCAAAGGAACCAGCAGTCACGCTAGTGAATGGTCAGGCAGGAGCCTTGCCAAGGAGCCGGGCCAAAGGTTAGGGTGGGGGCTGGAGAGAGGACCAAGACAGCGAGCCAAACAGGAGGCAATGGGGAGCCAGGAGACGAGGTGTCAGGGACACCAGCAGGGGAGGCCAGCAAGGTTCCAGAAGGGCAATGGGCTTCACTGAGCCTGGGCACCAGTCCCTCCTCCATCCCTTCTCATATTTAAAGGGCTCAAAGCACTGTCAACAACACCTCTGGGTGCTGTGTCTATGTGCCAGGGGTGAGCAGTAACTCTGAGAAGACCATCAGCAATGGCAGGGCGTAAACTGGAAAAGGCAGAGCTCCTTAAACCTCGCATGGCTTCTTGATCTGCCGGCATCAATGCCACATTCAGGGAGCAGAAGTGGCAGCTGATTTCAGTTTCACTAAAGTTCTCACTAAGTCCTGGTGGTGGAACACGTCTCATGAGTGAGGGGTAATGGTCAGAGGCCCTGGTCACGAGACACCTGGAGTGGTCAGTTCCAGGTGCCTGGGATGAACGTCCAAGCAGACAGTTTATGGGAGGAATGCGATTCATTTCAAGCTTACAGACCCAGGGGAAGTTCCATGGATGGGAGAAGCAGCTTTCATATATATATATATATGTATATATATGTATATATGTATATATGTATATATGTATATATATGTATATATATATAGAGAGAGAGGGAGAGAGAGAGGAGAGAGGAGAGAGGAGAGAGAGGAGAGAGAGAAGGAGAGAGGAGAGAGGGGGAGAGAAGAGAGAGAGAGAGAGAGAGAGAGAGAGAGAGAGAGAGAGAGAACAGCACCAGGGTCACCACCTTGTGGGTCTGGCTTATGTGGGTATTGGGAACTGAACCCAGGGCCTTAGGCACTGCAGGCAAGTGTCTTAACCGCTGAGCCATCTCTCCAGCCCAAATAAATTAATTTTTTTTAAAAAGAAAAAAATACTTTCAATTGTGGTTAGATTTTCTGGGAGTTATTAGCCTTACTACCTTTTTCTGAAGACATAGTAGAACAGGTAGAAAAGATGAATCCCAACCCAAAAGGCTGGGCCAGATAAATGGAAGATAGAGCCAGATTATTAATATTAGTGGAAACTCAGGGTCTCCTTTGGAAGAAGGAAGGTTGTTCTTTCCAGACCACACGGCTGGATTGAGTAAGAATGTTAGGTCGTACCATTTTGGGTCCGAGATTGCCAACGTGTGGACCAAATAGCACCTTTCACCAGAAAAACAGTGTGTAGAGAAAGAAAAGCTCTAAGATCTGACCAGCCTGGGCTCCTACCCACGTAGACAGGTGAGCCTCGGTGGTCCCCTGAGTTCTCACGTGGAAATGCTGTTGTCCTGCTAAGATCCATGAAGTGACATCTGCCTCCTCCTATAGCGCAGGAGGACCGGTCCATAGAGGCTCTCATTACTGTGATGGAAGTGTCTTGCCCTCTTTCCAGCACTGCCAGGAAGCCAGTACGGGACAAAGACTATGTCAATTGTCTGCGGCTTAACACGAGTGACAGAAGGCAAAGCAGCTGAAAGCTCATGGGCAGGTCACACAAGCAGAAACAGAGGGTCTGGAGTGAGCCTGTGTGTGACCATTGAGATTCTGTCCCAGCACTTGGAGAAGCACATCTTATAAAGCAAGAACTCCTCAGAAGGATCAGGAAGAGACCAGAGGGAGTGGGCAGATGGCTCAGTGGTTAAAGGTACTTGCTTGCAAAGCCTGTCAGTCTGGGTTTGATTCCCCAGCACCCACGTAAAGCCGGATGCACAAAGTGGTGCATGCATCTGGAGTTTGTTTGCAAAAGCTGGAGGCCCTGGTGTGCCCATTCTCTCTCTCTTTCTCTCCTTCTGCTCAGAAATAAATAAAAGTATTATGAAAAAGAAGAGACCAGAGAATCTAACAACTGTCTCATTTGGATTTGGGCAGAAGGAACTGGGGGACTGTGTTTGGAAAAGGGAGATCTAATAGCAGACGTTTAAGGCAAAGTCAGTGAGATGTTTTGTCTGACTACAAAACAAAACAGAACCCACAGTGAGAGCTGCCAGAGCTGTCGTTTGGCAACCTGGGCATCCCGTCACTACAGGCCACTAAGCAGAGCAGGAACACCTTTTCCCTTCCCCGATTCCTGCTCAAAGCCCAACATGTAGTCAGCATCCTATTTAGTGACTGTCTACTCCACAGTTAAAGTATGTGAAGACGTGAGCTCTGAAAGTGGTCAACATCACTGCTTAGCAATCCCGTCCATTTTCCTTCTTTTCTCTCACTGTTCTGAAGCTCAGACATACTTGGGCAAACAGAGAGCAGTTTTCAAAATGCTGAGGGCTGGAGAGGTGGCTCTATGGTTAAGGCGATTGCCTACAAAGCCTGATGTCCCTGGTTCCATTCCCCAGGACCCACGAAGAGCAGGAGGGCCTGGCATGCCCATTCTCTCTCTCTCTCTCTCTCTCTCTCTCTCTCTCTCTCTCTCTCTCTCTCTCTCTCTCTGCTTTCAAATAAATCAATAAAAATATATTTAAAAACCCAATTAAAGGGCTGATGTTGATCTTTTCTCACAAATACAACTGTGGATGTTACATCAGCTAGTTCTGCAGAGGGCTGGGACCAAGGGCAGAAACAAGGTTCCCTTGTTCAGCACTGGGACCCTGGGGTGGACTCGAGGACCCCGTGGTCTGGTTTGTTCAGCCATCAGAAGTGGACATTTGAAACACGTCAGCAGCTTCAGAGGAGCACTCAATGACATTTCAAGCGGAAAAATTATAAACAACTTCACTCCCACCACCCCCAGCCATGCCACGTCCCGAGGAATGCGCAGTGGGGAGGATCTGAAGGAGCTTTGATAAGAGGGCCGCTTTACAGAGCCCTGCCAGGCGACAGTTTGACAGCTGAGATTATTTTTAATACTTTCAGAGGCACCCAGTCTCTGCATCGTGTACACATGGAACACAGATCTGCTTTGATGCATAATATGTACAAAACAGCCTACCTGACAGCCCAGCTTAGAAATGGCTCCTCCTTCGTGCTGTGGATGAAAGAGAAAGGCATCGAGAGCCGGGCTTGGTGGCTCACGCCTTTAATCCCAGCACTCGGGAGGCAGAGGTAGGAGGATTACCGTGAGTTTGAGGCCACCCTGAGACTATGCAGTGAATTCCAGGTTAGCCTGGGCTACAGTGAGACCCTACCTTGAAAAACCAAATATAGTGGTTGGCACATGCCTACCACTGGGGAGGCAGAGGCAGGAGGATCGAAGTGAGTTCAAGGCCATTCTGTGACTACATAGTGAATTCCAGGTCAGCCTGGGCTAGAGTGAGACCCTACCTCAAAAAAATAAAAATTCACGACCCTCCCACCAGAACCCCAGATGCCAGAAACTCGGACACTATCTCCATCTTTTCCATTTTACAGATGAAGGAGGAGGAGGGGGACCTCAGATTATTTAGGGGGTCATCAATAATTAGGGCCTAAGATCCATATCTTTGAATCTCAAGACTAGAGTTTATTATGTAATGGCAGAAAAAGGAAAAAAAAATAACTACTAAACAACGCAAAACACCCTTACAGGCAAAGCCACTGTTGGTGAGCTCATCTTCTAGAAGAGGGAGGCACACTATGTCCCACTGTACCCCATTTTCTGGCCATTGAAACATGGTCATGGGGGTCCTACCACTAACATTGAACTGGGGGGGGGGCTGGGCATCTATGATGTCAGCAGGCTGAGCTGCTCACATGGCCAGGCCTCTTCCCCAGGCCCCCAGGCCCGGGTCTCTGGATTCCTTCTTATGCCTTCTAGAAAGGCACATGGTGAAACAAGCCACCTCCTAGATGTCCCCAGTGTGATCCTCTGCCCTCTGAGCACGGCTCGCTCTTTAACTGAGGTCCTCAGCCCCACACTGACAGCAGCCATGAGATCAGTTCAAACAATCGGATAACTGAGAGGAAACACCTCCCCCTCCAGCTGATCTGATGAAGCAACCAGCTCATTGAGTCACAAATGATGGCGGCAAAGCCGCTCTGCAGACACAGCCCCAATTCTCTGTCATCTTTGACTTCCTCAGTGTCTGCTTGTTTGCCCAGACAGGGGCTTCATTGACCCGCTGTCTCAGCACCAGGAGGACTCCGGTGAGGACACTGTGATGGACGCCTCAATCCGCTCCTGCTCAGTCACAGAACAGAATGTCCTTTCATGGCACTGCAGAATGAGCGCCAGCTCTGCAAGTGGGCACGCAGGGCACCCTGTGTCCGAGAGCCAAGGCCTGATCCCAACTTCCCCCTGGTATCCTTGGTTATGGATGGATGGGGTGGGAGGCCTGTGAGAGGCCTTTGTCCCTGGAGACTCTGAGGAAGGAGGGTATGGACAGCTGGGCTCTGGGCTGGCCAAGGAATGGAAACAGTAGAGAGGCCTGAACTTACTTCTGCAGCCCCACAAAGACAGGCCAGAGCCAGGGTCGGGTTCATCATACCAAGCTTCCACGCTTTCTAGCTCCCCTGCAATGCATCCTTTGTAGCTGTCCCATTCACAAGCTGCAAGGAGGCTTGTGGTGACTTATTGCAGGCTGTGTGGACAGTGGCTCAGACGAGTGAGCAGTAGAGAAAAATAAGCGTGGTGACCATTTGCCACCAGGATCTGAAAGGCAACGTCGCTGACTTCCTGCCACCCCAGGAGCCATCGACAGTTATTGATTGCTGGGGGTGGTCTTCCATGGAGTGGCTACTGCTAAGGTGTCCCTACTCCAGACCTAAGGAAACCCAGTTGGGCCGGGTGTGGTGGTGCATGCCTTTAATCCCAGCACTCGGGAGGCAGAGGTAGGAGGATCACCTTGAGTTCAAGGCCACCCTGAGACTACATAGTGAATTCCAGGTCAGCCTGGGCCAGAGTGAGACTCTACCTCGAAAAACCAAAAAACAAAAAAGAAAAGAAAACCCAGTTGGGAGAGGGGCTGGAGAGCTGGCTCAGCAGTTAAGGCACTTGCCTGCAAAGCCTAGTGACTCAGGTTTGATTCCCCAGTACCCACCCACGTCAAGCCGGATGCACAGTGGCGTACGCATCTGGAGTTCATAAAGCCAGATGCACAGTGGTGCATGCATCTGGAGTTCATTTGCAGTGGCTGGAGACCCTGGCACACCAGACATTCTTTCTCTCACTTACAAATAAATAAAAATATTTACAAAACAAGTGGGTCACACACACAGGACTGGCAGGATGGTAACAGAGGACAATGGGGAAGTAGTTTTATCAAAATACATTATATACATGTATAAAATTTGTCAAGAGATAGTTTTAAAGCTGGGTGTGAGGGCACATGCCTTTGATCACAACACTTGGGAAGCAGGGGTAGGAAGTTCACTATGAGTTCAAGTCCAGCCTGAGCTAGAGTGAGACCCTATGTCAAACAAACAAACAAAAATAATAAATTTTTTTTAGTGTTTTTGAGGTAAGGTTTAGCTCTAGCCCAGGCTGACCTGGAATTCACTATGTAGTCTCAGGCTGGCCTTGAACTCATGGCGATCATTTTATCTCTGCTTCTTGAGTGCTGGGATTAAAGGCGTGAACCACCATGCTCTGCTCAAAAATAATTTTAAAGAGGCAATGAAATGGCAGGGACCCTGAAGTCTGTAGTTCAGGTGAGCCCCCGAGGCACACACTGGACAGCTCTCAGACAATCTGCCTTGCTGTAGGAGTATCAGGTCCCTTCTGAAGGACACCAGGTAGCCATAAGAACGTGCTGATTTGCTTGTCCAACACCTTGTTCTTGGGAACATAATAGTGATTATCGTTTTCCAGGCCCTGGCATTCAAATCATCTATTCTGGGCCAGCTATCTACATATGTGGCTTCATTTCTTCTCCACAACATTCTCTTTAATAAGTGTCCACAGAGGTACAACCTTGCATCTAGAAAGGGGCAGAGACCGTTCCCTCAGCTAGGGCTGTTTTCAGGCAAGCACCTGAACTGCTGAGCCGTCTCTCCAGCCCTAGGGCTCGTTTCAAAGCTAGTGTTTACAGACAAGAAAGTAATAAGTAGGCACCACATGCAATTTTAAAACAGCTTATAAATATTATATACTTTATGGTCACATAATGTGCATTCAAAATTTTTTCCAGGTAGGGTCTCACTCTAGCTCAGGCTGACCTGGAATTCACTATGTAGTCTCAGGCTGGTCTCAAACTCATGGTGATCCTTCTACCTTTGCCTCCCAAGTGCTGGGATTAAAGGCGTGCACTACCACGCTTGGCATGCATTCAATTTTTTGCATTACTTTTTCTTCTCTGAGGACACAAATCATTGTCAGGAGTCGCACTCGGCCCAAAGCATGATGTGGCTGACAGATACAGTCTGCATTACCAGAAATGCAGGGTTCAGCCCTCTTCAGCCTACCACTTACATTCTAGTCTTGGGAACTCAGTTAGAGGGACATAGGCAACTTGACATTTCAGAGTCTGAAATGTTGAGAGGAATCTGACTTTGACCCCAAACTATGCAAAAAAAAAAAAAAAACTAAAACATGGAGGTTATTTGGTTTCAGGAAAAGTTGGACTTCTGGGCTGGTGCGAAGGCTGAGCAATTAAGGTGCTTGCTTGCAAAGACTAATGACCCTGGTTTGATTCCCCAGTACCCACGTAAAGCCAGATGCACAAAGTGGCCCGTGCATCTGGAGTTTCTTTGCAGCAGCTGGTGTGGAGGCCCTGGTGTGCCCATTCTCTCTCTCTCTTCTCTCTCACTGCTTGTAAATAAATTTAAAAATGTGCTTTAAAGTTGGATTTCTGGGTACATGTGACTCAGGTGGGTTGGTGGAGAGGAAAAGGATGTCCTCAAAGTTTAAAATGCTGTCCAGAGAGTCTCTAGGGTGGTGGGCTGAACAGCCCTGAGCCCATCTAAGGACACTGCTGACCGCTCAACAAAAAAAAGGGCTTCTGGTAGCCGAACTGTTCTCCATGGAAACGTCAGTTTTGTGAGGCAGGAAGCTTCCTGTGATGGTTAAGTTTTGTTGTCAACTTGACCTGATAGTAATCTGCAGTAACCTTGAGTGTTGTTAGCAGATTTCCTCTGAATTGAAGAGGGAAAAGAAGCTCAGGGGATTCAGGAAGTCATGTTAGCTAGAAACAAACATCCCTTCCTGGGAGTGCAGTAGGAAATTCTAGAGACTCAGGAAGTCAACATGTCTGGGAAAGAGTTGTAAGACCCCGCCATAAGGCTATATAAAGAGGAAGGAAATTTCCCTCTCCTCCTGCCTGTTTGTGATGTGAGTGTGTGGTGGTGTTGACTGCTTCTCTCTCTCTCTCTGCTTAGACCAGCCTCTTTCACCATTAGGGAACTTCCCCTGGATCTGTAACTTCAATAAATCCCTTTCTCCCATAACTGGGCCTGTTTTGGAGGTTCATCCCAGAAGCATGTGGCTGACTCTAACACTTCCCACACGGGGATGTCTGAGCAGAGGCAGGACTAAGGTGTCTGCATGATCGATGAGGGACAGACATTAAGCCTTCTCCAAAATCCACAGTCCACCAGTCATTTAAGTCACCATCAGAAGTGCCCTCGTAGGGTCCTTTTTCTCCTCAGTAAGATCTCATTTGCTCTCACAATCTTTCCGCCCCCTCTTCCACACACTTGGGCCAGGAGGACCGGGCTGACTCCTAGGCTATCCATGGTCCCCTACCACAAAGACTGATCCAGATGGCCCATGGAGGAGGATATCCAGCTGATTGGGGATGGGGGGGGGCATTGGGGAATTGGGGATAACAACTCATTGTTTGCCCACTAAATAATATAATTAATTATGGAATATATATATATATATATATATATATATATATAAAGAATTTTAAAAAATAAAATAAAAAATAGAAAAGATGTCATTTGCACTTTGTCTGCTGTCTTGGGTGGTCTTGCCTCTTTCTTCACTCTAGCCTTAATTACATTTCAAAACTTTTCAATACTAAACTAACCCCTGACAGGTTTATAAGGCTTTCTGGCAATTATTTGTTTTAGAGATCTGAGCTCTTTGATCACACACTGGACTTCTAACATGGAACATTTAAAAATCTCCAGCCCGTGGGGAGGGTGATTTATCTTCATGAACTCACTGTCTCTAATGTCCCTCCCCAGTGACCAGGTCCTTTCCTGCTTCTTCTCCAATGGAACAGTAGCAGGCTTCTTGAGCCCCTGAGTGGTGGACTTGCTTGTGTTAACACCACCAACTAGGTATGTATTCAGTTCATTTATTTATCACTCAAAAGAACTGTTCCAGGCCCGAGGAAAGCAAACAGCAGCCCAAACAAAGCCCTCTGCTCCGGGGAGATGTAATAAATGGAAGAGCCAGGTGACAAGGAAAAGGGGGTAGCCACCATGCCTTTAATCCCAGCACTTGGGAGGCAGAGTTGGGAGGATCACTGTGAGTTCGAGGCCACCCTGAGACTCCATAGTGAATTCAAGGTCAGCCTGGGCTAGAGTGAGACCCTACCTCAACAAACAAGCAACAAACAAAAAAGCAATTTATGCAAGATAAACAGAATGTGTGGTTGATGGTGCCCAGCTCACAAGGGAAGACTCCAGCAGGGAGGAGAGTGTGGGAGGTGAGAAGGAAAGAGAAAGACGCTGCCATTGGATGGGGGGGTGAAGTCCCTTGAGATTTTACTTGAATAATGGGCACCCATAGGAGGTGACAGCACATACCAGACAGAAAGAACAGCAGACATACAGCCTCAGCCACGTTCTGAAGCCCTGCCAAGTGTTTAGTACCATGTGTGACAAATAGAAGTCCAGCAGCCGCCTCTGAACACCAGGCCCTCAAGAGGAAAGAACACATCTGCACCCAAAACAATAGGCAACTGACTGCCAAAGGCTAAATCGGAGAGATCAGATCACCGACAAACGTCTCCCCTGTACTTATGCTGGGCCAGCCATTGTCCCCTGAAACCCTCCTGGCCATGTCTCCACCTCTAAGGCTCCCAGTGTCCCACCTCCCTGACTAGAATGTTCTTCCTATAAGATCACACGCACAGTTTCTCCTTCTGACTCCTAGGTAGCAGGCCTCACCCAAACGTACAGAGGTTTCAACACCATCCACAGGCGATCAGATTTGCATCTTCAAGTGTGAGGCTCAAGGAAGCATTTCAAAATCCCCAGACCTCGGTTCCACCTTTGGAGAGTCCAGTCTTATCAGCTTGGGTAAAGATATTTTTCAAAACTTCCCAGGTGATTTGAACATGTGGGCAGTCTGAGACTCACTGGGGGTTCCCCTTCCTTCCCCCCATTCTCACTTGTTTCACCCCAGCTGTCAAACAGCTTGTCTTAAAGCCAAATCCCCCAAGTTGGATTTTTAGGTATAGGACACCAGGAGAAGCTAGCTTACTTCTGAGATTGGCCTCATGGAGGCCTTCAGAGAATGAACAAGGGCAGAGGAAGATGGACAGACTTGTGTCTCCCACAAGCCACCTAAATCACTTCCCTCTAAAAGCGGGGGAGGGAAGACACAGTATCTTTCCGGTCTTCCTCAGGCATCACTGGGTCTTGGGAAGGTCACCATTCATGAAAGTGGTTTTTTTTTTTTTTAATACTATGGTATTAGAAGTCATAGAAGCTTGGGTGGCCTCCTGTCTAGTCCTAGGACACTTATTTTAAACTTAAAAATCTTTCTTCTTCATTCCCCAAATCTAAAAGAATTTTAAGCAAAATTTCATCTTAGCACCCAAAGGGACACCCAACCCAAAGCAGCTGCTGGCTGACTGGGGGGGGGAAGGTTTTATTTTGGCTCCCAGTGGACAGGGGAAAGCATGGCATGAGCAGAGGCTGGACGTCACCTCTGCCACAGCAGGTGGACACGAGCAGCAAGAATGAGACAAGTTCTGGCAAAAACAACACACCTCCTCCAGCAAGGCATTCAAAACACGTGATTTTCTGGGTGACATCTGATTCAAACCACCGCACTCACAGGTAGGTGTGATGCAACAATCACCTCCTATACCTCTGATTCCATACGAGATGGAAGTAATTCTATGACTTGAAGATGCTTTACATTAGCACCAAACACTATGAGCGTGTTCAATAGATATTAATCAATGAAGTCCCAATTTATTATGGAACCTATGTATGTCCACACTCTCATAGTGAAGCGATGCGACAGTCTGGCCTTAAACTCTCTGTGCAGCTGAGGAGGGCCTAGAACAACGGATTCTCCTGCCTCCACCCCCCAGCGCTGCACCTGCTGTGTGGGTGTTAGGATTGAACCCAGGCTTAGTGCATTCCGGGCCAGTGCTCTGCTCTTCTAGCCCAAGCACAGCATCTGCCTTTATTCACTCTGCTGTCGAGAAAACGGAGAGGCCAAAAGACTGGGTCGTTCAAAGCCATTCTCTGTTTTACTAAAAGGAGTCCATTAGGAGTACCGCTCAGGTGGGAAAAGTCAGTGCACAGTGCTTGTCCAGCATGCTGAGCCCCCCCCTATGGGTTTCAGCTCTAGTTCTTGAAGGGGAGGGG
>PVHP010047821.1:0-12469 GCA_004024765.1 Zapus hudsonius | reverse complement strand
AGGAATGTCCCAATCAGAAACTATAATATATAAGGCTCAGAAAGAGAGTTAAGGAGTGAGGAAAAGCAGAGAGTAGAATTTCAAATAAATGCCATCCACTGAAGAGCAATTCAAGTAGGAGCTCAGGAGGTGAGACCAGGGGGTGGGGAAAGCAGAGCCTGCACGGAAACGCCCCCCCTTACTCAGAAGGAACTTGGCACCTCCTGAGGGAGGCATAACCTTGGCCATCTGAGTCTGTTCCATGACTGGTAAACATGGTCGGCACTGATAACACTTGATAACACTTCCTCTGGAATGCACGACATTCCATGATCCTGCCTCATTGTCACCTCCGGACATGCGTGAGTCAGGCAGACAGGTGGGCGGTTTGCCCAGACTACTTGAACAGCAAGCAGGACCCAGTGAGGGAGGCCAGAGGTCCGCTCTCGCCATCTTCTTTTTCTTCCTATGTATCTTGTGATGTATCTTTGGATAAAGAATGCAGTGAGTCATCTATATTCAAAAACACTCAACTGCAAAGCCAGGTGACGATTATGTGATACTTATAAATGGTGGGGACACCTGTCCTGGATGTCTTCAGCCAATGTGTTGCTCATGGTTCTTCCAAGTGTTAATGAAATTAAGTCAGTGGGACTCTATTTTCTGGGCTTTGTTTTGCTTGTGTCTAGAGCTGCTCAGGTAATGGTGGCTGTAAATGCCATGTTTAAGTCATAGGGTCCCCACTTCGTAGTCCTCTGGTCCTTGGAACAGTGTCCCCTGTGGTATGGAAGAAGTCTTGAACTTGAACTTCTCAAGCAGACTAGAGGCAGACATGAGCCGACAGACCATCTGGTACACTGTCACTGGCATACATCCTGGGAAGAGACAGGTTGACCAGAGACAGAAATGCTAAAAAGCCCCGAGGAACTCAGCTATAACTTTAGCAGGACATTTAGAGACACCATGAAGAAGTCAGTCTGTCCATTGTGATGCTGACCTGTTCTGTGCTCAGTGGTAGAGCACACCTGAGGCTCTGGGTTCCCAGCACTACCACATCAACTAAGTAACTAATGCATTAATTAAAATAATTCAGGGAATCATAAAGTGGCAGACATTTATGTCTTCAGTTTGGTATATCCAAAAGTTGTTTTCTTTGCTTTCTTTGGCCTTTTGGTGTCCTATGAACTCCAGGGTCCTCCCCCCTCCCCCCCCATTATGTTGCTTTCTCATCTAAAGTTTGGCTTAATGCCCAAGTGGCCTCATTGATTTCAGCCAAGTTTCCCCCTAAGTAATGAAGTGTAGTTCTATTTCTGGGCATAGACTATAGCATACAACTCACATGGTTACCACAGCAAATCCCCAAGGTTCATGCAGCCTTTGAAAGTGCAAAATAAAGAATCAGCTAATTACAAGTGGATTTTGGTGACATGACCAGTGATGTACAAGAAACACTGAAGGAAGGAACTCCGTTTACTAAACATTTAAGATGTGCAAGAACTTTTGGTAGGCATTTTACATCTGTTATTTATTTTGGTTTCTTAAAATAATTTTCAAAGTTATCTCATGAGGAGTAATACAGCACTGTTCTTTAACTCAGTTTACAGCTAAAGAAACTGAGGCTCAGAAAGCTTAAGTGACCTCCCAAGGTCACATGACTCGACCACACAGGCTCTGTCTACTACCATTATTGTTAGGCCTGGAGAGATGGCTCAGCAGTTAAGGCACTTGCCTGCAAAGCCTAAGGACCCAGGGTCAACTCCCCAGTACCCAGGTAAAGCCAAATGCACAAAGTGGCACATATATCTGGAGTTCACTTGCAGTGGTAAGAGGCCCTGGCATGCCCATTCTCTGCTTCTTTCTCTCTCAAATAAATAAAATATTTTTCAAAAACTTTAATACTAAATTTCTTCCTATTTTCAAAAGTCTGGGAGGTCTATAGCAAGCCTCCCGGATACATCTAGGCAGAAAGAATGCTAAGCCTGTGAGACGACAGTGCTGAATAACGTAGGTATGGAGAAAGAGGAAGAGAAACCCACAAGAATTCCAAAGGCAGAGTTTTGGATGGCCTAAAAAAATAAGGGCTGGACACACACACACACACACACACACACACACACACACACTGAAATTCACTCTTGAAGAAGAATGAAGTTATGTCCTTTTCAGGAAATGGGTGGAAATGGAGAGCATCACACTTAGCAAAATCAGCCCAGAATGTGAATATCACCTGCTTCCTGTCATATGCAAAATCCAGACCAAAAGGCATAAAAAGACTTGCAAGCAGAGAGGAGAGGACTCTGGGAAGTAGAAGCGCCCGCAGGAGGGAGGACAGTGTCAGGAGAAAGTGATGGGAGGGCGAATAAGATGACGCTCATGTTGGATTTGTGGGAGAATGCTATCATGAAACTCATCTTTTGTTACATGCGCCCGTAAAAATAAATTAATCTGATTGTGTGACCTTGAGCAACGTATTTGACCTCTCAGGTTTGGTTTTTTTCATCTATGAAGCAGAAATTTTGAGAATAGACAATCAATGTAAAATGTGCTCTACTCTAGTCTTCCTGCAATGTAGCTGTCATCTTCTGAAACGCTGGGCCATGTCCTGTTCATCTTTGTGTCCTTGTACCCTTCATACCCTGGCTAGGCTCATTCACATTCCAGATGATTCTTTCTGCATGGAGGATGAACATGTCAGGAGGCTGGGGTAGGAGGATTGCTAGCCTGAGACTACATAGTGAATTTGAGGTCGGCCTGGGCTAGAGCAAGTCCCTACCTCGAAAAACCAAAAATTAATTAATTAATATACTAATATATTTATGTACGTTTTCATACAAACACTTTAGGATAAAGGAGACCTGAATGTAAAGGTTGATTAGTCCTAGACTGGAAAATACCTTAAAACATGTGGAAACTGATAAGGCATGGAGATGTTCCTAGCATGGCCCAGGCTCTGGGTCTGTCTGGCCCCCAGCACCACAAAAGAAGACTGGAAACAGTTTATGTGACTAATCCTTGGACTTCTTGGTGCTGAGAGTCTGCACAGTTCTGTTTTGGCTGTGCTGAGGAAACTAGAATGAAGTAGTAATGTTTCCGTTTGGGGCAGAGTTCAGTTTTGTGATTCTTAAAGTTATTTGATGATGAGACAATAATAAGGACATCATTCAGAACGCAGGCCTGCTACGTTAGTGTTCTCCAAATATAGTCCAGGACTCTGCCTCAGAAATTTCTGGAAGGCTCCTAAAATGCAAATTCCTTACCTTACCCCAAATCTACCAAGACAGATTCTCTCATAGTAATGCCTAGAAATATGCGCTTGTCATTTTTTTTATTCTTTTGCTAATTGTATTATAAGGCATCACCTTCAAAGAGGTAAATTTAACTTAAATATACATAGAAGAGCAAACTGTATCACACGTGTGTGTTTATGCACATATGTGTACATGTTTATGACTAAATCTGATTATTCAGATTATACTATAATGATCCATCTTTCCTAAAGACCAGGGCAGCTCTGCTTACTCAGCCAAGAGCATCATCAAAATCCATGCTGGACCTTTCACATCTGGGACCATTTTTTACCTTATTGATAGTGCTTATGATTAAAAATTAAAATAGAGCTGGGGAGATGGATTAGCAGTTAAAGGTGCTTGCTTGCAAAGCCTGCTGGCCTAGGTTTGATTCCCCAATACCCATGTAAAGCTAGACACACAAAGTTGCACATGTATCTGAAGTTTGTTTGCAAGAACAAGAGGCCCTGGAATGCCCATACTCATTCATCTTCTCTCTCTTTAAATAAATAAATAATGTTTTTTAATTAAAGTGCTAGTTTTAAAACCTTAAAAATGGAAACAAACATGCTTTAAAAGAACATGAACCTGCTAGGTGTGGTGGTCAGGTTTCTCTCTTTGAGTGACTGGAGGTGATAGCCATGAACTTGAACTTGAACCTCAGAACAACCCGAGGCATCACTTGCAAGCCCATACCACACTCCACCACCTCCCCTCATGTGAAGGTGTGGGAGACCCGTCTCAGCCCGGCTTCCTTTCTGCTTCTAGATCATGCAGCAGATGAGTGACCACCGCTATGACAAGCTCACTGTGCCCGACGACATGGCTGCCAACTGCATCTATCTGAATATTCCCAGCAAAGGGCACGTCTTGCTGCACCGGACCCCCGAGGAGTATCCAGAGAGTGCAAAGGTAAAAACACTGTGTCTCCTGTAGCTGGCCTCCCTGACGGGGTGACAGGGGAACTTCAATTCCTCTGGACATACCCAATCCTTGGGAACACAGACAGGAGAATGTATGACACGGTGATAGTGGGGACCTGAGTTTGATCCTCAGCACCCCTGTAAATACCTGACATGCTGGTGTGTGCCTGTAATCCCAGTGCTGTAGAGGCGGAGACAGGAGCATCTCTGGAGCTCTAGCCTGGCCAATGAGAGACCCTGCCTTGAAAAGAGGCAGACAACACAGCTGAGACTAACACCCGAGGTTGTCATCTGGCCTCCACACACATCCATGTGCACATGCACACATGTGTCCCCATGCACATAGGAACACACACACACAAAATAAATAGGAACTCCAGCCACCAAATCAGTGCTCCAGCTCTGAGTAAATGTACCTTCCTACCTCATCTACTCTTTATTTTGATTTATTTATTTTAGAGAGAGAATGGGTGTGCCAGGGCCTCCCACCACTGCAAACAAATTCCAGACGCATGGGTCACTTTGCACATCTGGCTTTTACATGGGTGCTGGAGAGTCGAACCTAGACCGACAGACTTTGCAAACAAGTGCCTTTAACCACAGAGCCACCTCTCCATCCGTCATCTACCCTTTAGGCGTATGCATCTAAAGTCCTGTGGTTAAGAAGCCGTAGTTACCCTTGATAGTCAGTTACTTCTTCGGCGGTGGAACATGAATGACTCAGAGGCATGGGTGCTCACTGTCAAGCTGCAGAGAGGGAGCTCCATATCCTGGCGAGTGAGAAGATAGAACAGGACATATGGTACACTTAGTCACCAGCTGGTCCCGCCGAGAGAGTCTTGCATTTGTGTTTCAACTAAGGTGTCATCCTTAGAGCTGGAGATTTTTTTCCTGGTCTAAGAAAATCTCCCTTGTTGTCCAGGGCACTCTGTCACCTCAGTTCTTTCCATTTCAGCCTAGCCACCATAGGTCACAGATTCAAGTGTCTGCAACTTCTAAGCACTGGTCACCCTCGCCTCTGCCCAAAGGAACATGACATTCCTGCATCACAAGCATGCCAGAAAGGCCCTAGTAGACAATGATCTTTTATGTCTCCTGCTTTGAAAATAACACAAAGAGTTGTGTCACTTTGTAAACATAGAACTGTGGTCATTGTAGTCACTCTTGAAGAGAACATAAGGAGGAACATGGGGAATGCCTCACAAGCAGAAGGACCTGAGTCTGATCCTCAGAAGCCACATAAAAATGCCAGGTGTGGTGACACACGCTTGTGATCCCAGTGCTGGGGGATGGTGGGGGGGGGGGGCGAAGAAAGGAGGATCCTCCAGCTTGCTAGCTTAATCAGTGAGCTTCACTCCATAGAGACCCAAAGTTGTCTGTCTTCTGGCCTTCCCCCACACACACACACAGTGCTCACCTGCATGCACACTGATATGCTCACATGCAGGCAAATACACACACACACAGACACATACACTATAAAATGCAGGTTCCTGGGACCCCAACCCAGAATTCTCAATACCAACAAGCTTCCAGCTCCCAGAACCCACTTTGAGGACTTCATGTCCTTAAAACACAATGACCACCTGTCAACCAAATGTCATCAGCCCCTTCCCAGTTCAGCCGAGTGTCTATCAACAGAGAAGAACATCCAGGACCCTCCTATTTACTGAGTCTCATTCAGGCCAGGCTCTGTGCAAGCATGCTCTCAACGTTATCTTATGAGTCCCTGTAACAGCCCTGTGAGTGTAGTACCATCATCCCAGACTCAGAGGGACTGTCACTCAACTGACGTCATAGTAGCAAGCTGACAGAAATGAGTCCAGAGTCCAACTGGTTTTGTGCTCCAACCGGTGTGCTGAATTTTAGGGAACAGAGTATTTTCTGGAGAAGCATGGTGGATCACTTTGAAATGCATTTTCAAGTGATTTCGTTTTTTAAAGTATGTTGTGTTTGATCACAAAATAAGTCTGTGGACTGTTAATAGATGTTTTGACACAAGCTGTCCGTCACCATGGAGATGCTGTAACATTCACACCTATCATTTAAACACAGCGTGACCCGAAGTATTCACCCAGCTTACGTTCTGTTAGCTTTTCCTTGTGGAGTAAGAAGCATTATAGTTGAGAGGTCTTTGAAGTGTAGACAGGGAGTGATGTCTGGACTGAACACACAGCCAGACTTTTGATGACCACTGAAACTAGCTAGCAATGACAGTGACCGAGAGAAGGCATCTCTAACAACACTCACATCTGTGATATATCTTTGGCTCTTGGGTTAAAGCATAGAGCAAGTGGTCAACCAGTAGGATCCGGTTCTAGAGGAGAGTTGTGAACATGTGCATCTTGGGTTTCCAGTGATGCAAAGCATAGATGCACAAACTGAATTAATTCTCTGTGCCGAGGGGGTGGGGTAAAATAGACCAAAATGTCATTAATCCTTCTCTCCTTTCCCCTTGATTCCCAATGCTAACAGGTCTATGAGAAACTGAAGGACCACCTGCTGATCCCTGTGAGCAATTCTGAACTGGAAAAGGTGGACGGGTTGCTCACCTGCTCCTCGGTTTTTATTAACAAGAAGGTAGACTCCTGAGCCAGCAGGTGGCCCCGGGGAAGGCTGATGACTCTGAACCCACTCTTATTTTTCCTTGACAATCTACTATGCCACTGTGCTACTAACTCTCGTTTACAGAAATTTAATTCCAAGTTTAATTGCTTTGTTTTCTGTACCCTCCTTCCCCTCACGGTGGCACCTAACCTGTGGATTTGTGACATGAACTAAGCAACCTAGAAAATGTAGAACTAATGAATCATTGAACTGTGATTAATAATAGTATGGAAACACGCATTTTGGTGTTTGTATCATTAGTATGAAAAATCATCTAGTTGCAGCATATTGGAAGAATATCTTCTTGATCAGTCAGATAAGCTCAGGCTTGTTTCCTTTGGATTGTAAATCAATTCCCTGGCCCATGGTTTCTCCACATTTCTCTCTCTAATCTACTAAACTCTGTCACAACCACCTTGACCTTGGGTAAATATCCAAGGTCTAATCTATCTCCTCTGCCTCACGACTACATCTTCTGGCCCACCACCAGCCCTCCCTTCCCCAGGAGGGGGAGTGTGGTCTCCTTAGCAGAACTGTGTCCCATAATCAGAGTGGTTGGTTTGGGGAGCACTAACTCCACAGAGGCATATCGTGACAAGGTTTGTCCCAAAGATCCAAATTCCTGAAGAAGTAGGGCACCACACCTGAAGATCAAAGTTTGGCCCCCGATGGATGATAAAGAATAGTAGATGAAGAATTCTGGAAATACCCTGTGGGCACAACATCTTAGAAAGTCTCTGAGTCATGTGCCATGAATGTTGCATTATTATAGAAACTTGGAAGGAAGTCTCTTCCCTACCTTAACTCACCTCACTTCTACGCTCCTACCCTTTGCAGTCATCAAGGTATACCAAATCATTTCTGTCGAGAGAGACTTAGCACCTAAGAGTGATTACTGGTGGTCATCTAGAGAGAGACAGAGAGCGAGTCATGATCAGGAAATGGTGCCCAAAGCCAACCACACACAATAGATGAGTCCACTTTGAAATATCCATGAATATTTGCTATGGAATTCAGTTGAAACTTCTGCCTTCCCTGATCTTCAAACTACACAGACTTCCGATGACGAAGGTCACTTACAAAGAACAATGTCACCATGAAGGACAGTTTCATTCTTTTACTAAAGCTGAAAGAATCAGGACAGGGAAATGGTCCTTTCCAGGGAGGGGTGACTGATCCAGGCATGGCATCTGACTTCCTAGTCTTCACCATCTTTCCTGCATTGCTTGAAGTTCAACGTTGAAGATTTAAAATCAGGGAAACCTAGAAAAGTCCCCTCAAAGCTCATTGATCAAGAGAGAACTGACTTCACTCAATTCATTTCCCTCTCAGATAGGGGTAAGAAATTTCTGGGAAATTCCAGACATCCTTACCCACCGTCTTTTACACTTACTTGATAACTATGAGAAATTCCTTCTTCTCCTTATTGTCCAACTTTAAAATTCACATCACATGCCAATGTCTAACTGTACATCCTGTGAATAAACCCTGTCTTGGTCACTCTCAAATTCGAAACACCTCATCATGAGTGAATCATGTGTTTTTATGAGAAAGAATGAATGTTTAGCCACGTGCCCAAATGAATATAGAATTGTCCTCAGTAATTATAGCTTCCCTTCTTGGGTTAAATATGGCCCTACATTAGTCCAAAGCAGAAAGTCTCCCGGTGAGAGCTTGCCATCTCACAAACACGCACAGAGAAAACAGCCCTCAGCTGTTAGGCTAGCCAACATGTAATTTTCAGTAGCATTTTTTCTATCGTGTCTAGTCAATCACAAGTGAGTAGATTTTTTTTTCTTTGTAATGATTTGTTCTTCCACATATATGGTTTTTTTTTTCCATTTTCTCTTTCCTTTGCATTTTTTCCTTGTCTTGAGACATCACTCAGAATACCTCTTCTCCAGTTTATCACAAACGGAGCAGTGTCCTTGGGGACTCCCCGTGAGCTACAATGAGGTGAAAACCCGAAGTTCTTGCAGCACAGTAGTAACACTTCTCTGATGTCATCAATATAATGTTCTCTTTAAAAAGGAAAGATGCCCATTACATAGGTGTCCTCTCCTCTCCCCTTGTCCACGTGGATTACAATGATAGAAAAACTGACCAAAACTACCATTTAACATTATAAAGACATGAGGAAGTTCGAGCTGATTCAGAGCTACCTGGTGAGAACATTTCAGTTGAACGAAAGGATGACGTAGAACCGCTACATTATTTAGCATTATGTCGTCAGCTATGATGGATTACTGTAGAAATCAGTGGCAAGACTCTAATGTGTATTAATTGCTCTTTAAGCTACTGATGACTAAGGCTATCTCTTCGTCTCGAAGAAGGGAAAATAGTCTCCAGATGTGTAACATGACTTACGTAGGTTTGCATGTTAGTCTTTGTAATTACTCTTTAACATAACATACAGAACTCAAACATGGGTCCAACATGGTGTTAGATTTGTGCATTGTTTTCCTGTCCATTGTCTTCTAGCCAATGTATGGTTATCCTCTCTGTGTGCCAAAACCAGTCACGCCTTCCACCGCCCATTTAGTCTAGAGGAGTTCTGCACTGATTTGAGTCTCTTGCTGCTTGATCCTACGTGTATGTCGGTCAATAAAGTGAGTTGTTCTGTGCTCAGTGGTGTCTGTCTCTTTTTTGCAACGGCGACTACCATGGGGAATAGCCATCATTTCTTTACTATTAGACACAGGATATTTCTAGGCTCTAAAATTGGAAATTTTGTACCTTTAAGTCAAGTGACGTGGAAGCCTGAGACAGACTGGAAGTGATGTTTGCTGGGTGTGTGTGTTCTCTGTGCTGGTCAGCAGATCTTAGTCTCACTGAGCTTCTAAGGTGAGCCTGGCCCTTCCTGCTAGCCATAGTGGGTGCACTGTGGAATTCAGCTCTGGGTGCAGTTTTATTTTTATTTGCACAGACTGGGGGAATGAAGAGGACCAGTGAGAGAAGGGAAAGGGGAGAGAATATGGAGTCAGTAATGTAAAGTACATGATACACTTGTATGAAAACATCTTTATGAAACCCCTTGTTGTAGACAGCTCACGCTGCTGGGATGAACCTCCAAACCAGGCACAGTTTATGGGAGGAAGAAGGGATTTATTGAAGTTTACAGATCCATTCAGAGAGAGAAAAACCACCAGCAGCACCTCCAAAACCAAGCACACTCAGGCAGCCAAACCACAGGAACCCCCGGCAGAGCTCAGGCTGCTGTCAGCATACCTACCTAACGGGAGTTCCAGATCCACCCCCAGAAACACCTCAGGGCTGGACCCTAGGGTCTGCCCACAGTGACACCTCTGTCAAGTTACAAGCTTTAACAAAACTCCTGAATCTAGTGGGGGACATCAATCCAAACTCCCACACCCCTCTTTATGTACAATGAATATACACCCCAAGAAACTTGTTTGTTTATTTGTTTGTTTGCTTGCTTGCTTGCTTGAGGCTGGGTTTTGCTCTAGCCTAGGCTGACCGGGAACTCACTATGTAGTCTCAGGCCTTGAACTCACAAGGATCCTCCTACCTCTGCATTTTCTAGGAAATTTAAAGGTGTGTGTGTGTGTGTGTGTGGTGTGTGCATACCATGATGCACATGCGTGGATCAGAAAACAGCCTCAGGGAATTTGTCCTCTCCTTCCTTCATCTGAGACAGGGTCTCCCCTGTTGTTTTGGCCAATGTGTGCGCACGAGTCTAGCTGGCCGTGAACTTCCCAATTCGATAGGTGCGCTGAGATAGAAGACCCACGCATCACTTTGTGTCCATCCTGCATTATGTGGGTTCGGAAGAAGTGAGCACCTTAATCACTGAGCCCTGAAGGTTGGTCTCTATAAAACGTTTTTAATTTCCAACAACTTCTTTGCCATCTGAAAGGGCTGCATTTTTATTATAAAAAGAACTACCTTGTAAAAACAAAATCCGAGCAATAAAAAATACTGTAAAAAAAAAGTAAAGAAAAAAATTACCAAAAATTTGATCACCTAACAATAACTACTACTATGAAGAAGTTTAAGAAGGTACCCACATATTTATGGAAATGGATATAAAGACAGATGATTTTACATCATCATGATGTTTTAGATTCTGCCTCCATATTAAGAAAGATCTACATCGTCAATCTTAACGACCCCAACCATTCCACAATACAATTAAACAGCTCTTTCCAAATTGCACAGATGGCCAGTGTGCCCACGTTACCGTGAGGAGGGGGAATCGGCTATTGACGTGAGCTGCTTACAGCTTTCACACAGCCCCATAGTTCATTCTGATGTACTGTTTTTAAAATATTTTTATTTATTTGAGACAGTACGGGTGGGTGTGTCAGGGCCTCCTGCCACTGCAAACGAAACCCATGGGTCACTGTGCATCTGGCTTTACATGGGTGCTGAAAAATTACACCTGGGCCATTAGGCTTTACAAACCTTTAACTGCTGAGCCATCTCCCAGCTCTGGACATACTCGTCACACTGAATGGAACAGGGTGGCATGTGTGTGTGATGCGTGGAGCAGCTCTAAACTCCTTGGAGAATTCAATGATCTAATTTTTTTATTTTTTAAATATTTTTTATTTATTTGCAAGCAAAGCAAGACAGACACCTAGCTTGACAAGATATGGTGCCACACAGCAAATGAACTCCAGATGCATGCACCACTGTGTGTATCTGGCTTCTCGTGGATACCGGGGAATCAAACCCAGGTCATTAGGCTTTGCAGGCAAGCACCTTAACTGCTGAGCCATTTCCCCAGCCCCCAAATCACTGATCTAATTACACCTTCTCAGTTGATGCTGACTTACCCATGAGATCGCCGTTATTCAGGTTGATAGTGACTTTGGCCATAGAGTTAAAACTTGCCCAATGCCAAGTGCCATCTCTACAAACCTGCTTTTGGACCAACTATAAATAGACCCCTACCACTGGGTGCTAGGAAAGGGTGAATGATGACTTTATGGTAGAGGATCCCCCAATTGATCTCTCCCCCAGCTTTTGAAAAGAAAGAATGCCCTGTCATCACAAGCTGCAGCCTCAGGAAACAGGACTTCTGCGAGAGAATGCTAGTCAGATCAACAGCACTTTGAGAGCAATGAGCACTGCCAGGCCCTGGGGTACCTATCGCTCCCCACTGTTGAGAGCTGGCTAAGAAGGGGCAGGGAAGGAAGACTGCCCAGTGCATACATGTCTTGATGGAACCACGGGTAAGGTAAGAACTATTGAAGAGCAAAGCTGAAGGAGTGGAGTGATGGCTCAGTGGTTAGTGGTTGCTTGCAAAGCCTGACGGCCGAGGCTCAAACCCTCCAGTACTCACATAAAGCCAATGCACAAAGTGACACATGGACCTGGGGTGTGTTAGCAGTGCAAGAAGTCCTGCCATTCCCATTCTCCCTCTCCTCTCTTCTTCTGTCTCTACTTGAAAACAAATAAAAATACACACTTTTTAAGAAGCTGGGCATAGTGACCCAGCATTACCCCAGCCCTGAAGGTTGTTTTTTATTTCTGGCAACTTTTTTGCCATCTGAGGTGTGTGTGTGGTGGGGGGAGCTCCAGGCTGGCCTCAAACTCATGGTGATTCTTCTACCTCAGCCTCCTCAGTCTCAGTGCTAGAATTAAAGGTATGTGCCACTGTGCCCATCTGAGAGCTGTATTTTTGTAATAAAAAATAATAACTTCATT
>PVHP010047820.1:0-12881 GCA_004024765.1 Zapus hudsonius | reverse complement strand
TGTGTCTCTCCTGCCAACCGAGCATCCACGGCCATTAGCTGCTTTCCGGGACCCTGCTGCTTGGCAAGGGGGGGTCTAATCTCTAAAGCTTGTGTGAGTGAGCTTGCTTTCATCATCAGTGCTCCGTGTCACCCCTCTAACAGCGTCCTGTCTCCTAGTGCCATGGAGTTCCCCGGAGGAGCAATGCCCAATGTCACACTTGGAGGTTTCTGTAACTCAGACTTGGGACATTGGGGCTGGAAAGTTCTGTAATGGTGGTGACTGTTGTGACCTGCAGGGCAGTTGGCATTATGACCTAGCCTCCCATCAGATGTGACAATCAAAAATCTCTCCAGACAAATAGAGCCTAAGGACCCAGGTTCGAGTCCCCAGCACCCACGTAAGCCAGATGCACATAGTAACACATGTGTCTTGAGTTCGTTTGCAGTGGCCAGAGGCCTTGGTGCACCCATACTCACTCTCTCTCTCTCTCTCTCTCTCTCTCTCTCTCTCTCTGCTCACAAAAAAATAAACAAAATAATAAAATCTTTCCAGATATGGAAAAATGTAAAGCCATCGGGATGAGGGGAGGCTAGACTAACAGTCACCAACCCGGGTCAATGGCTGACCAACTCATTAGAGGAGAGAAGCCCTTGCACACTGTTGCAGGGAATGTCAATTAGTACAGCCATCATGGAATGTTCATTGAAATAAATTAAAAAGCGAATTCTTGGGCTGGGGAGATGGCTCAGCGATTAAAAGCACCTGCTTGCAAAGCCTGCCACCCCGGGGTTCAATTTCTCAGCAGCCATGTGAAGCCAGATACACAAAGTGGCTCATGTGTCTGGAGTTAATTTGTAGCAACAAGAGGCCCTGGAATGACTGTTCTCATATTCTGTCTCCTACGCAAAATAAACTAAATCATGAACACAGCATCTAGGTGTGTTTCTGAGGAATGCACCCAGGGAGGCACACACGCCAGGCATGAGCTCCACCACTGCGGTACCTTCTCGGTCGTCCTCGGGTGTTTTAAGGTCTCCATGGGTCTACAGTGATATCTCCTGTTCCAGCTCTCTTTCTTTCATGAGGGCCTCCTCTCCTTCTATTTGTCAACCCTCGTAGACATCTGCCACTGCTCCTGATCCTTTCCAAGAACCAAGTCTTTGGTTCATGATTTTTTTCTCTATTACATTCTGTTTTTAATTTCAATGTTTTTTAAAGAAACATTTCATTTATGTGCAAGCAGAGTGAGAATGAGAGAGAGAGAGAGAGAGAGAGAGAGAGAGAGAGAGCACCCGCACCAGAGATTCCAGCCACTGCAAATGAACTCCAGATGCATGTACCACTTTGTGCATCTGGCTTTACATGGGTGATGGGGAATTGAACCCCATTTATCAGGTTTTGCAAGCAAGCGTCTTAACCACAGAGCCTTCTCTCAAGCCCCATCAAATTTTTTTTTAATCAATGTGTTCATTTCCTTCCTTCTCTTTATTTTAGAATTACCTAGCTCTTCTCATCTCCTGAGGTAGGAACTTAACGTTTTCTTAACTCAAAATTTCCGTTTTAAAAATACACGCACTTAAGAGTCATAAATTCCCCTTCACCTGCCTTGTTGAACTGCACATGAACCTAACTATATACCCACAAGCCTCAGCAGCACCTGGCCTTACTTGAGCCAATTGGTGAGGCCTGAGGGACCTGGAGGCTCCTTTCAAAACCAGATCCATTAACTCCTTCGATAGCCCAGATGTGAAGGAAGTCAACCCTAGTAATGCATTTTTCTTTTCTTTTTTTAAAATTTTTTAAATTTTATTTATTCATTTTTCAAGGAGAGAGAGAGAGAGAGAGAGAGAGAGAGAGAGAGAGAGAGAGAGAGAGAGAGATTGCACCAGAGCCACCATCTTGTGGGTCTGGCTTATGTAGGTCCTGGGGAATTGCCTTAGGCATTGGAGGCAAGTGCCTTAACCGCTAAGCCATCTCTCCAGCCCAGTAATGCATTTTTCAATGGTTAAATAATTATAATTAAATCACTATTAAATCACAACATAGCTGCTGAATTATTTAACTATCAGTTTGAGTCGTTCGCCATTCTACCTTTCCGGTTCATGCTCCAGACCACCACCACAAGTCACTTTGCCTCCATCAAAATTTTATGGTCATTTCTCAAAAAACAAAACAGATGTCACCGCCACAGAGCAGGAAGTAACTGGTGTCTTAAGAGAGAGAGAGGAACAATGCCACCTTGTAATGACACCGGGATTTACACTCCAGTAAGGGAGGCAATAAAAGGTTATTTAACCAGGCGAAGAAATTCACACCTCTCCCTTCATTTTCCTTTTAGCTCTTCGTTCCCTTAAATTTTATAAATGTGATGTCTTCACATAAAATTGTTACTACTGAAAGAATTCTTTAGACTCTAGCAGAATGTTTTTATGTTTCTTTTTTGTGGTTTTTTTTTCATGTTTCTTCTTTCTCACAAGCAACTTTGGTACCCCACAAGGTGCCCATGGACCCCAGGTGTTCCTGCAAAGTGAACCCTGTGTTCAGACATGTAAGACAAGTGCCTGACCACTGGGTTGCATCCTCGGGCTCCCTCCCTCGGGGATTTTTTTTTCTTTGAAAAGAATATTTTTTATATTTTTATTTGCAGGAGAGGGGGGGGGGAACGAGAACCCAGGGCCTCCAGGCACTGCAAACTCCAGACCTATGGACCACTTTGTGTGTCTGGCTTTACGTAGGTACTGGGTCCTTAGGCTTTGCAGGCAAGTGCCTTAAGCACTAAGCCATCTCTCCAGCCCTCGCTCAGGTCTTTTTATGTTGACCAACTGTTCCTTATTGAATTCTATGCCTACCTTCCTCTGCTCTGCTCAGTCTGACCATGATATCTACTGCTCCCAATGGGGCTTGGATGGCTTTCTCTGCAGAGTCTTCTTTCTCTACGTTGTCTCAGCACGTGACCATTGAACTATGTCTCGTCTACCAGGAAACTCTAGTTTCCATGTGAGTCAAACTTTCATGGTGTGACAAGATGTCTGACCTGCAAGAGCTGAGGGAAGAAAAATGTGATTTGGGTCACAGTTTCAGAGGGTATTAGTCATGGTTGCTGGACCTCGTGTCCTTGGTCAGAGTCCCTGTATGTGAGTTTGAGACAAGAAGTGTTGTCACCCTGTGGTACCCAGGAAGTGTAATTGGAAGACCCAGCCTCCAGGGACAGCCATCCCCAGAGAGCGCCTTCTTCCGGCTACGCCTCGCCACCCACCATATTAGGAATCCCTTCATATTAGGAATCCCTTCATATTAGGAATCCATTAAATGAATAATTCATGGTACCTTACCAACCTAAGGACCCCATCCCTCCCCAAGCCCCAAATGCATGAGTCTGGTAGACATAAACTATAAAGCGTTACAGTATGGAGCCACCCCAACAGTCCTCCATGATCTCGACCTCCTGATTGTGTCCTTGAATAAAAAGCAGGCTTCCCAGGAGAGTGGGGAGAGCTTACTAATGCACTCCGATCGCTAAGCCCTGGAAGGACGGGATACGTCACTTTCTGACAAGGTCTTCTCAAGATCGGGCCTCCCAAGTAAGAAACCAAGGCCTGCAACCAGACAAGGGAGCTCGAAGGCGAGTCAGCCAAGCCTTCCAATAAGACGACCGGAACCCTGAGCACTGGGTGCCAAGTGAATCCTTGCTCGGGGTTCTGACCCACAGAAACTAGGAAAGAGTAAACGGTTCTCCTTTTTAGCTATTAAGTTTAGGCAACAGACCCAACACATCTTCCCAGGTAGAGACATTCACACTGACAGCAAGGCGCAGTCGCTGGTCATTTAACTCCTTCATCTCATTCAAGAGGATCTCGTCACAAAATACTTCCTCCCGTGTTTTGATTAAGTTTATGGTTTTGTCTTGGGCTGCATTCGTAGCCATCCTCAGACACCTGTGGCATGCAGTCTGAATACTCCTGATACAGTTTGAATATTCCTAACAATTACAAGAGGCTAAGCCATACATACATGGGGGGGTAGAAAGAACTTACAAATAAACACAATCAATAACATCTTTCTGATTGTAAGAGCCGTGGTGGGGGAGACTATCCAGAAGCATGGCATCCTTCAGTATCAACACACTGGGGCCAGGAGGACCGGGCTGAGTACTAGGCTATCCAGGGTCCCCTGCCACAAGAACTGATCCAGACGGCCCACGGAGGAGGATATCCAGCTGATTGGGGATGGGGAGGGGAGCATTGTGAAATTGGGGATAACAACTCATTGTTTGCCCACTGAATAATGTAACTCCTTATGGACAATAAATATATATTAAGGGGAAAAAAATAACATCTTTCTCTCAAGGTTCCACTAAAGATATGAAGAATAAAACCACCGATTCTCTCTGAGGAGCCACCATCAAAGTAGAGACCTTTTCTACAAAGCAGATAAACAAGTCACTGGCTAAGTATGAAGCAGAGACACAAACCAGGAAGGAACTTACCACCAGTACGCCGCCATGACCTAGAGAACATTATACTGTTCTTCTAAACTTTGGATATTAGAAGAAAAGCAAGCTCATAAAACAGTGCTGGTTTAAATGGACTTATCTAAGGAACGTACAAAAAAAATTGAACCCATGTGTCTGTGTGGTGATGTAAATGGCAAACACTGTCCTCTTCTCTCTGCATTATGCAAATGAGAAGAACCCAGTGGTCACCATTTGCAGAGGAGGTGGTGCACAGTCTGGCCTTATAAGTGAAAGTCCCACATCCCAGAAACATGCTCAGAGCAGGATGGCCGGTCCTCCTAATGCACAACCACCTCAAAGTGTCAAGATAAGGAAGACACATCTCCCTGGAGTGTAAAGATGCAAAGGAGGGGCATTACATCATGAGAGAGAGAGAGGGCTTTACATTAAAACCCAGATAAGCCACACGTTATAAACTCTGGATGAACCTGCGGGGTAAGGCTCAGGCTGTCCAAGGGCTGGTGGAGTTTCTGTCGTCTGTTTTCACAGGGGTATGGTGGAGGGTAGGGCTGATAAGCAGTCCTGGGGAAGAAAAGCCAGAATCTTAGAGTGCAGTGTTCACTCCCTGTCTTATCTGCTGGTGAGCTTAGACCAGACATTTAACCTCTCAAGGCTTCTACTGAGAAACATGCCCCAGGGATGGAGAGACGGCTCTCTGGGTAAGGTGCTTGGCTGCAAAGCCTAAGGATCTGGGTTCCATTCCCCAGTACCAAGTAAAGCCAGATGCATCTGGAGTTCTTCTGCAGTGGATAGAGGCCCTGGTGTGTTCTCTCTCTCTCTCTCTCTCTCTCCCTCCCTCCCTCTCTCTCCTTGCAAATAAATAAAATATTTTTTAAAACATCTCCCACTGGAAAGCAAGGGGCCTGCTGGGCTCCCTGGAACCTATGCCCATAGAAGATGTCAGGGCACAGGACTTCATTAAACATATGCTCTCGTCCAGGCATACAATGCTTTAGATAAGAACAAGAGCCATCCTGAAAGTACCTTCCATGATGACATTATTACCTGGCTTTCTTCCTTTACTCATTTATGAATCTGTAGTTGCTTCCTGTGTGTTAGGATGTGTGCTGGTGACGTGTGTAACTCTGCTAGCTAAGTTGAGGAAAATCTTAGGCTAAATTAAACACACGCATATGTATATGGTCATATGTGTTTAGAAACATTTCCCACAATACAGAGGTATAAAATGGGTGCTTGGATTCAATAAGATGTTTTATTAAAAATACTGAAAATGCATGTATTGTAAGAAGACACTGCACAGTTTCTGTCAGACATTCGAGCAAGGAGAGGGTGCCAGGAATAACTGTGAAGAAGGAGGCTGTTGAGGAAGATACACAGGTTACACCCTGCTGGGAGCCAATGGGCGCCAAAGCCCCTCACACAAGGTGAAAATACTGCTTCCACCTGGAGGGGCGAGGGGCTAAGGAGAGCCTACATAGAGCATGAGTTACTGGACCAAGGCCACCTATACCAGCCCTACTATGCGATCCAGAAGGGAAGAAAGTGGGCAAGATTATCCTTCTAGTGGCTTCCAAGAGGTGACAGAAACAGCTACTAACAGGAGCAGGAATGCTTTCTAAGATTAGCTCCCTGGCCACCATCAGATTCAAGTCTGGCTACAAAGGAGACAGAGGCCAAGGTGCAAACACACTGGACTTGGTACAGATGCCTTCAAATGTGACACTATACCTGAGGAAAAACCAACACACACTCTACTGTCCCGGGTTGTTGGTGTGTTTGTTTTTTAATGTTGGAAGGCCTTCTATAAGGGACAATACATTGGAAAATATTTGTGTTGCCACACCAAGACACTCCACCTGGTAGCATCCTGTGTTAACTCATAGCTCAAGATTAAAAGAGAAGCTAACAGGTTGCCCAACCCATCCCACGGCCTTCAACAGATTAAAAGAAAGTATGAACATGACCTTGTTGTGCGATATGAATAGATCTACAAGTGTGTGTCTTTAATGAACTGATAGGTGAGTTCCCGGCAGGGCCGTATGCATACTCCATGCTGAGGGAAAAAAAACCTAAACTCAATTCTTCAAACATTTTTAATACCCAAGGTCTAACACATGCCACATTTTTATCAGCTGATGAAGGAAGGAAGGAAAGAAGGAAGGAGGGAAGGAAGGAAGGAAGGAAGAGGGGGAAGGAAGAGGGGGAAGGGAGGGGAGGGAAAGGAAGAAGGGAGGGAAAGAGAGGGAGGGAGGGAAGAAAGGAGGGAGGGAGGGAAGGAAGGAGAGAGGAAAGGAGAGAGGGGACATGCAAACATCACTCTGCTCCCAAAAAGCTAGGAAAATCTTAGACTTGAATTTGCATCTCTGATGGAAATAAAAAGCCCAAAAATATAAGCGAAGGCATTCTCAAAAGCCAGAATTTGAAATATATTTTTAAGACTAGATAGCATACTCATGGAAAAGCTAGACAGGAACTGGTTTTACAGACAAGGCCCAAGGAAATTCTATTTGGCAAAACTCGCATACTGCCCTCCCTGGGGATACAAAGCAATGAGCTTCGTAAGAACGCATGTCTCTGCCACCCAAAGTAACTGCTGCGTCACCTGGATCCCCAGCTCAAATCGTGACCCACAGTCCTCATACACCTCCCATGGTGTCCTGACAGATGGCCACACCACTGAAAAAGGAAATACCTATTTCAAGCTCACAATGACAGAAGCATGTCAGAGATAGAAACAGTATCCCTAGACCAGAGGTTGTAAACTCCACTGTCTACGGGGCCCATGAACACAGTTAATAAGCAGTAACATCTGCTGGGCTTAGAGGCAAGGGGATGATGATACCCACAGCCCTACAGAGTGGGCCAGATGGGAAGGGAGAAAGGGATTACTTACACCCTGGGCTGAAGAAACAAAACCTGCTCAAATCTATGGGGCATGAGTTCACAACCCCTAAAGTCAGTAATGTAAGCAGGAGCCTGTGGAAGACTGAGCAGTAGCTGCAAAACCTTCCTTTTCCTCCTGGTGCACTGCTGACAGAGCCTAATCTCACAGGAAGGCAGAATGCCAGCCACAGACAGCCTGTAAGTGCCTGTCTCCGCGGCAGTGAGGAGTGAACATGTGTCAGGAATGTTGAGTGGAATAGCCCCAAAAGTTCCTTAAAAGGAGACAGACAGCTGTCACTAACTCTTAACTCTTCTCTTCCTGCCTCGCACCACCCCAGGGGCCTCACTTCCAGTGAGGACAAGAGCCCCACCTGGGGTGACAGTGTCCCAAGCCATCTTCCGCCAAGCTTTTCACGTCCTGGGACAAGAGTAGATCTTGCTTAGACCAGCACTGGAGATGCCCTGTAAACTTTCCTCCACACCGCTGAATCCCTAATGGACACAGAGCCCTGTGGACATCTAGGATGGACCAGAATAGTGACAAGAACAGGAACCAGTGAGAGCATGGTGAGATAGGGCCCCCAGGGGCTCTGGGAACTTAGACATCGATGTGACTGCTTGACCAATATGGAGGCTCCCCCCTGGACTAGCTGCTTACCCTTGGAGGGTCTTGACTTCCCCATAAAGGAAGTGGAGGAGGAGGACCTAACCAGCCTCATGAAAAGGAGCCCAGATGAGTTGACAAGATGGGAAACGAGTGCTTTGAGAGCCGCAGACTCAACAGCCTTGAAGAACTGGGAGGAAAGGTAATTAAGTAAATGAAGTCAGAGGGAGGCAGATGGTGAGAAGAACTAAGTTGATATCCCCCAAGTCCAAGGTCACACAGGCATGGGGGAGGAAGAGAGGGGCGGCCTGAAGCCAGGCACTTCCTTCATGGGCCCGATCATTCCCTCCCTCAGGCGTCACTGGCACCCCCAATCTGCCCTGATCCCTTGTAAAAAGCACACGTGCATACGGATGCAATGACCCATGCATGCGTACATGCATGCACATGGCTCTGAGTCCAACCAGTAGAGCCTTCTTGATTAGACAGTATTCCCAGACCTTCACTGCAAAGGAAGCCTGCATGGTGGAGATTTCTTAGACAGGTGTCATTAGCCATGCTTGGCCAATGGCTACCACCCTGGATAGGGAATAGGTTTGGGTAAGGTGTCTTGGATACAGCCCTCTGCTAGGGAAAAGGGGAGGGGCAAGGAATGAGACAGGCAAAGGCAAAACGCGGGTCTTCCTGGAATGCTTCCTTACACACTCAGAACTCCCTCTGCCACGGGCTCAGTGTTTCCATTCCAACCTCGTCCATCCCTGGAGGATGCCCTCCTAGGGGACAGAAGTTAAAAATGGATGACAGATGATAAGAACCACTCGAGGTCACGTGGGGTGAAGTGGGTGCCAGAGTATGGAGCGAGTGAGCCCAACAGGTCCTGAGCCAATGTGAAACTCACCTCCCCACACAATGATTAACAGGGTCACCTTCAGAATGCAGTGCCACCCCTCATTGTCAACGGTATAGCTCAAGGGGCTGGGGGCATTGCTCGATGGCTAAGGGCACTTGCTTTCAAAGCCTGACAGTCTGAGTTCGAATCACGGTACCCACTAAAGCCAGATGTGCAAAGTGGCACATGCGTTTGGAGTTCCTTCACAGCAACAGGAGATACTGGTGCCTCCTCTCCTGCTCTAATGAATAAGTAAATAAATGCTTAAAAACACAGTGTAGTTCAAAGGGCTGGGGTGATAGATAGCTCGCTTGGTTACAGTGCTAGCTTTCAATCCCCATAACAAACCCACTTATATTCCCAAACTTGGGGAGGCAGAGATGGGAGCCATCCTGGGGCTCACTGGCTAGCCAGCCTAGCCGATTTAGTAATAAGTTCCAGTGGAGTGAGAGACCCTGTCTCAACTAAAGAATGACACACAAGGTTGTCTCCTGACGTCCACACACACACTCAAAAATATTACTTGTTCACAAGGCCAACCTGCCCTCTCTATCTGAACGTCTGAGGCAAAGAAGTTGGGAGCTGATGTTCTCTGAAAAGTTGGCAACAGAAACTGTCTGTCTGGGCGTGCCCATGCAAGCTCGAGTTCACAGAAAACCTAACAGAAGAGGATCTCAAATCAGCCATATCCAGACCTCCGTTTCCCTGACCCCATGACATATAAAACCATCAACCTGAAAATTCAGACCCGAGAGGAATCGGTGAGTCCAGCAGAGGTCATGGGGCTTACCAGGACAGCACACGGGCGGGCTGTGCCTGGAAAAACTCAGCCCTTCCTTCTTAAGTGTCGTGGCCTTAGGTTTATAAGGTCAGTGGCCAGAGTCATGGTCAGCAGCATCGAGAACAGAAAACAGAGCTGGGCTTTATGAGGACTGACGAGCAGTTCCCCGGAGGGAAGAAACATGAGAGTTCATCACGAACTCTAAAACAGCTTTAGTTGTTGGCAGGCCATTCGAACAGACGTGTGCTGGGTCACGTGACTTCAGATGCCCTGTGCTTCTCATTCGAAGAACCTAGAAACTGATGAAATTTTGTTAGTTATCACTCTACTAATCTGCACACAAATCCACCTGAACAGATAATAACCATTTCCACATCACATACGCAGAATCCAAACTCCAGGACTTTGTCTTTGACTCAGGTCAAAGGTCACTGCCTAATGATCGTGACATTCCTAGCAGAGATATCTGCCTCATTACATCGACTAGCAAAGCTGTGATTAAAAAAAAAAAAAAAAAAAACTTTTGCTGAGTATTTCCCTCCCTCAAAAAGAAATAAATCTGAGGGGGCCGGAGAGGTTGATTCCCCAGCACCCATGTAAAGCCTGATGCACAAGGTGGCACATGTATCTGGAGTTCATTTGCAGCAGCTGGAGGCCCTGCCACACCCATTCTCTCTCACTCTCTCCTCCTCTACCTCTGCTTGCAAATCAATATTTTTTTCTAAAAGAAATCTGAGTGATTGCCTGCATACCTTATGTGTCATGGTTTGATCCAGGTGTCCCCCACAAACAAATGAATGTGTTCTGATAGATTGATCCTCAGCTGATGGCAGTTTGGGTTTTACAACCTCGATGAAGCTGTGTTGTTGGGGGCGGGCTTATGGGGTTATAAGCCAGCCTCCCCTTGCCAGTGTTTGGCACACCTTCCTGCCCCTGTTTGCAGTGCTGTGGCAGAGGTGATGTCCACCCCTCTGCTCATGTCATTGTCTTCCCTGCCAGGATGGAGTCTCCCCTCGAGTCCGTAAGCCAAATAAACCCATTCCTCCACAAGCCACTTTTGTTTGGGTTCTTCTGCGCAGCAACTAGAAAGCTGACTGCAACATTATGTCAACTGTTAACCTGCGAGGACCTAGAATCACCTTTGAGGGGTTAGTGAGTTAACCTTAGGCAGCACCATTCAATGGGCTGGGCCATTAAAAAGGAGCAGAGCTGGCTAAGCAGCAGCCTTCAGCTCTCCCTGCTTCCTCCCTATGGGCAGAACCAACTGCCCCAAGATCCTGCCACCCTGCCGTGCCCAGCAGGATGGATTGTAAACTGAAATAAACCCTTCCTTCCTTCAACTGATTCCCCCACCCCTTTGGTAGAGTCACACTATAGCCCAGGCTGACCTGAAATTCACTAGGTAGTGTCAGGCTGGTATTGAACTCACAACAAATGGTCCTCCTACCTCTAACTCCCAAGTGCTGGGATAAAAGGCGTGTGTGCAACGGCACCCTCGAGACACCTGATTTTTCTCAGGTATCTTGCCCCAGCAACAAAGAGAGTAACTAATAAACTAATCTCTTTCTAAAGCCTGTTATACACTAGAAGGCTGGTGGCTCAGTCAGCCACCCCATGGGAGGGACGACTAAGAGAGCTTTGCTTTACCTATATTCCTTCTCTTTTCATTTGTCTTTTTGCTGTGTGTGTATGCACATGTGTTTATGTGGGTGTGACATACATGTGCTTGCAGAGGTCGATTCCTCAGATATCATCCACCTTTTCTGAGTCAGGATCCCTACCTGGGACCACAGCACACCTCAGAGTGCAGGCTGCCTGGCCACTAACCCAGCACCTGGAGTGTAAACCAAAGCCACCACACCCAACTCTGATTGGTTTTCACTCGGGTTCAGGTCCTCATGCTTGCAAGCCACCTCCCACCCCCATGCTGCCCTGTGACAGGGACACAGCAAACATCCCCAGTGCTTAAATGAGGAAGGAAAGCGAGGGACCCAGGAAAGAAATAGGCAGTTCTAATAATCCAAGGGTTAAGCAGAGACTCATGAAGAACTAGTAATGTGACCGTTTTTCATTCTAAAATGGTGTTTCCAAGCATAATGTTTTAAGAACGGTTTTATTGAGAACTTTACTATGTGAACATACAGTAGCTGATCACGTTCCCACCCTTCCATCCATCTACCCTTTCTTGGTCCCCACCCCCATCCCATGAGAGAAACCACCCAACAGCCAGCAACAAGAATGCTCAAACTGCTCACTCCAAACTTATGGGCTGGAATCAAGATCTGCCCCCCAAACACATCGGAGAGCGGGACTCCAAGATCCACCCCCAGGGACACCTCCTCCAGCAGGTTGCTGGAGAAAAGCAGGAAGCTTAACCTTAATCAAAAATACCTGAGGCTGGTGCTGGAGAGATCGCTCATCAACTAAGGTGCTTGCCTGCAAAGTCTAACATCCAGGGTCTGATTCCCAAATACCCACGTAAAGCCAGATGCACAAAGTGGCACATACATCTGGAGTTCATTTGCAGTGGCTGGGGGCTCTAGTGTGCCCGTTCTCTCTGTCTGTCTCTCTTCTATCTCTCTCTCTCTCTCTCTCTTTGCTTGCAAATAAATAAATATTTAAACAATTCCCGAGGCTATGGGAGATACACATTCCCATTCAAACCTCAGCTAGTATTTTAATAATAGTCTAAACATCAATGTGCTCATTGCAAACAGATGTTGTCACTCTGCCTATTAATAAACTAGAAAAAATGAGGACCAGGATTTTCGCAAGTTCTCCTAAAGATACATAAGTTACTACCTGTGTCCTGGAGGAACTTCCTTTACCTTCCCTCCCATCCCACTCTCTACCTCTCCATCAGATCTAACTGCAGACATAATTCTGTGCCTTTTGGGAAGAAGAAAGAGACAGGGGAAATCGCACCTTCACTTGGTTAAGACACTAAGGGTCTGGTTCTGTAATGTCTCCAAGAAACTCCTCATCAGTAGGGGCATGGGGAGAAATTCACTTTATATAAGCATATAGGTTCCAATGTCATAAAAGCAGTAATATATCAAGTCTTATTTTTGTGACTGTTACATTATTTCAGAGTTCATTCATCTTCACCTCTCACTGAGCTATGGCCAAGTTTGTGTGCATTCACCACAAGTGGGCCACCAATGGGACAGTGTGACAGTCTTACAAGGGAGCCTGCGGGTGGTGAAGTTCTGGAGCAGAGGAGGGAGGAGGAATATAAAGAAAGGGGAGAGAAGGCAAGGAGGAAGGG
>PVHP010047819.1:0-12882 GCA_004024765.1 Zapus hudsonius | reverse complement strand
AGGGCTGAAGAGATGGCTTAGCGGTTAAGGCATTTGCCTACAAAGCAGAAGGACCCGAGTTCAATTCCCCAGTGCCCATATAAAGCCAGATGCACAAGGTGGTGCATGTGTCTGGAGTTCCTTTGCAGTGGCTGGAGACCTGACAGCCCATTCTCTCTCTGTGCTTCTCTCTCTATCTCTCTCTCAAATAAATAAAAATAAAATATTTTTAAAAATAAATAAATAAATGAAGTTTTAGCTGAAAAGAGAGAAGAGTGATTTTTTTTTTTTGAAGACAGAGCCTCAAACTCACTATGTAGCAAAGGATGACCTTGAACTTTTGCTGATCCTCCTGCCTCCAATGCAGGCATCAGCCACTCTACCATTTTATGGAGTGCTGGGGAATCAGAACCTAGGGTTTCATGAAGGCTAACTGAGTCACACCCTAAGCTAGCTCGCCTAATGGGCATGGTGGCACTTCTGGAATCCCAGCACTCCCAGTTCTGCCTTTCCACTTCTTTGAGGCAGGATTTCTTTCTCAATCTGGATTCTGGCTCTGCTGTTGTTCTTTGCTGGGTTTGCCCCTGAGCTTTTGGGAAAATTCTCTCTACCTCCTATTTCACCACGTCAGAGTGCTGGGACTGTAGCTTTGGCTTTTTATGTGCTAGGGTCTGAGGAATGAAACACAGGTGCTTTAGCCACGGAGCCATCTCCTTAGTCTTTAAAATGATCTTAAAGTCCTTTGCAAGGACTATTTATTTACTTATTTGGTTTTTTGAGGTAGGTTTTCACTCTAGTCCTGGCTGACATGGAACTCACTATGTAGTCTCAGGCTGGCCTCGAACTCACAGCGATCCTCTGCCTCCTGATGCTGGCATTAAAGGTGTGCACCATGACGCCTAGTTACATGGACATTTTTTTTAACAAGGACATTTTAAATTAGGCTGGTACACAGGCATTAACAAGCTTGAAGGGCATTGAGGATGGACTCCACTTCTTGTTTTCCTGGTAATACCAATTTTAAGAAATCAAAACATCCAAGGCTGGTGTGGTGGTGCGCATGCCTTTAGTCCCAGCACTGGGGAAGCAGAGGTAGGAGTTCGTGGCCAGCCTTGGGCTTCAGGGTGAGGTCCAGGTCACATTTTGGAGGAGGTTAGCCAGTTGAGGGGGGAGGGGAAGGCAGTAGGGAATTGGGGATAACAACTCATTGTTTGCCCACTAAATGTTGTAACTCATTATGGACAATAAATTTTAAAAAAATATTTTATTTATTTATGAGAGAAAGAGAGAAAGAGATAGAGAGAATGGGTGCACCAGGGCCTCCAGCCACTGCAAATGAACTCCAGACACATGCACCCCCTTGTGCATCTGGCTTTACGTGGGTCCTGGGGAATCAAACTCGGGTGTTTCTGCTTGGCAGGCAAATGCCTTAACTATTAAGCCATCTCTCCAGCTCTTATTTATTTATTTTTATCAATGAGATTAAGTACCCTTAAAAAGGAACCTTGATCTCCCAATAACAAAAATATTAGGCATTCAGAACCGAGTGAATTCAGCAAAACTATAGGATTTTGCCATGGATTCTGTTCTATTTCAGGGTTCAGCTGGAAGCCCAAGACAGCAAGTGGGGAGCAGCCTCTGGATCCTCCACTGAAGTTCCTCCTGGCAATTCCAGGGCACTTGACCTTCCTGGCTTTTAATTAAATCCTGTCAATTCTGTCTCCAGGACCCATTGTTTTCTCTCTACTCCAAAGATTTATATCACAAAGCAAGTATATGCTTTTTTCCTCCCCTATTGCCAAGCTTTCTAGTTAGTGTACAAGAAAACCCGTTTTTCTAAGTGCTTGCAAGTCGAGGCTCCATATTTATCCAAGAAAAATCCATCTGGAGTTCCAGATGGTTTTCTTTGTTCCTCCAAACACTTCCTGCTTCCTTGAACTTCTGTTTCCCATTTTCAAATTGAGTCATGGAGGAGAAAGACTGAATGTTCCAGCAAACAATGCTCCCAAGCAACAGGAAGCCAACAAGCATCAGAGAAGAGTTCACAAAGCAAACACATGAGCAAGGGCAGCGAAATCAAGCACCTCGGGATGGGAGCTGGGAGCTGGTCTCAGGGGCAGGAAAGCCTGCTGGCCTGGGGTGGATTCCCCAGTACCCACATAAAGCTAAATGCACAAAATAGCACATGCGTGGTGGCAAGAGGCGTTGGTACATCCATCCATCTACATTCATTCATTCATTCATTCATTCAGAGAAAGAGAGAAAGAGACAGAGAGAATGATCACACCAGGACCTCCAGCCACTGCAAACGAACTCCAGACACATGCGCCACCTTGTGCATCTGGCTTTACGTGGGTCATTGAACTCAGTTTCTTCTATTCATTCCTTTATTCTCTCTCTGTCTCATAAATAAATAAATAAATAATATAGTCAGCTGAGGCTATAGCTCAGTAGACTTCTTGCCTGTCATATGAGAGGTCCAACCAAGTCAAACAAACAATAAAACCAAACTCTTCTTTAAGGAATTTTTTTTTTAATTTTGTTTTTTGAGGTAGAGTTTTGCTTTAGTCCAGATTGACCTAAATTCACTATGTAGTCTCAGAGTGGCCTCGAACTCATGTTGTTCCTCCTACCTCTGCCTCCTGAGTGCTGGGATTAAAGGTGTGCACTATCACACCTGGCAGGAAAATTTATTTTTCTGAGCCAAGTGTGAGTGACTGTGGCTGGGGAACATAGACTCAACTTATTCTAAATGACATCTTCCAACATGGAGAAGACTATGAAAAAAAAATTTTTTTTTTTGGTTTTTCAAGGTAGTGTCTCACTGTAGCCCAGGCTGACCTGGAATTCACTCTGTAGTCTCAGGCTGGCCTCGAACTCACAGAGATCCTCCTACCTCTGCCTCCTGAGTGCTGGGATAAAAGGCGTGCGCCACCATGCCCGGTTTGAAAATCTTTTTTTTCATTGTGTTTTGTTTTGGTACAGGGTCTCTCATATGTATCCCAGGCTGGCCTGGAGTTCCCAATTGTCCTACCTCAGCCTACAGAGTACTAGAGTTACAGGAAGGTGGCTAACATAAACTTAAAAAAAAGTTTATTTTTATTTATTTGAGAGAGAGAGACAGACAAACACACACACACACACACACACACACACACACACACACACGCACACACACACACACAGAATATGGGAATGCCAGGGCCTCCACCATTGCAAATGAATTCCAGACACATGTGCCACTTTGTACATCTGGCTTTACTCTGGGGGAATCAAACTGGAGCCATCAGACTTTGCAAGCAAGAGCCTTTAACTGCTGAGCCATCTCTTTTGTTTGTTTGTTTATGTTTTGGAGACAGGTCTCATGTAGCCCAGGTTGGCCATTAGCTCACTGTGTAGCCGAGGATGACCTTGAACTCCTATTCCTCCTGCCTCAACCATAAATCAATGTATTTACAACGTTCTCAGCTGGAGTTATCAGGTGAGGGCATCCGTAAGGTTTAGGTGTCCTTCTCATAATGTTAGCTTTAGGGCTCACAGGAGCTAAGTGTGGGAAGTGTAGGCAGACATTCTAGAATTTTAAAAAATATTTTATTTATTCATTTTCAAGCAGAGAGAGAGGGAGAGAGAGAGAGAGAGAGAGAGAGAGAGAGAGAGAGAGAGAGAGAGAGAGAGAGAGAGCGCACCAGGGCCACTACCTTGTGGGTCTGGCATATGTGGGTACTGGGGAATTGAACCCCGGGGGCCTTAGTTACTAGAGGCAAGTGCCTTAACTGCTGAGCAATCTCTCCAGCCCGACATTCTAGAATTTAAGAGGGTGTTAGTTCAGGTACAGAGATGGATAGTAAGTAGCTATTAAAAGAAAGCAAAGATAACTCAAGATAATTTTGTGTTAGGTAGAAGTTACAGTCCATCTCTCCACAATCACAGTGTTCTACTCAGCTAGGTTCAAGCAGTGTGTAGAAACTTGGATACAGGTGCAGGGTCTTAAGAGGCCTTCAGTTCCCATAAGTAACAGCCAGATTTCAAAGATGAAGGGGGAGAAGGAGGAGGGACAATCAATCCAGTCTTAAAGCGAGTTTAGTCCTGATATGGAATGGTTCTATAATATTCTGTGTTTCTATATGGCTATGCTAAATAAACACCATCATAGGGGCTGGGAAAATGGCTCAGTATATAAAGGTGCTTGCTTGCAAAGTCTGCTAGCCCAGGTTCAGTTCCCAAGGTGCCCACATATGTCAGAAGCAAAAGGTGACATAAGCATCCACCTGTGTGAAGTCACAGAACACAGTGCTGGTGTGGTTCCAATTCCAGCACACCACTCTGCACTTAGGCCGTGCGGGGCTGGGTTCTGGTGGAAGCTTTCACACTCTTTCTGGAAGGCCTGTGGTACTGGAAGCTTCTGCCTACAGCAGTGCTTGCAAGAACATGTAAAACTCTGGCAATGTGATGAAGCAAAAGGCTATAAATAAAATGAAGGCATCCCAAAGGAATGACTTGAAAATACAACAAGAGGGAAAACTCGAATGAATAGAAAATACTGTGTAGTATCATAAGTTGGACCCCAAAACCGATGCCTGCTTTTGAAGAGAGGAGTTAATAAAAAAGAAAGACAAGTCCCCAAAACTATCAGCAGGCCAGCTGAAGTTACCTCTCCTCTCTGGAGCTTTTTGGATTTTATCAGGCAGAAACAATCTCTCTCTCTCTCTCTCTCTCTCTCTCTCTCTCTCTCTCTTGATTTTTGTTTTGTTTTTCAAGGTAGGGTCTCGCTCTAGCCCAGGCTAATCTGGAATTCACTATGTAGTCTCAGGATGGCCTCAAACTCATAGTGATCCTCCCACCTCTGCCTCTCGAGTGCTGGGATTAAAGGCATGAGCCACCATGCCCGGCTCTTTTATTTATTTATTTATTTATTTATTTATTTATTTATTTATTTATTTATTTATTTATTTATTTATTAAGTCAGGGTCTTCTTTATCAACCTCCCTGCTGAGTGTGCACCAATCTAACTGGCCCTCAGGTTTCCAGATTTTCTTGACTCTGTCTCCCATTGCTTTAGGGCATTTTGATCACAGATGCATGCACCACTTTGTGCAGATGGCTTTATGTGTGTTATGGGGATTCAAACTCCGGCCAGCAGACCTGCAAGCAAGAGCCTTTAACTGCTCAGCCATCTCCCCAGCCCAGTTTCTTTATTTTTTTTAAATGTGAAAAAATTGCTGTGCTGTGTGGGTGCATCTGTGGGTGCAGGTACATAAGCATGTGTATATGTGCATAGAGAGGACAGAGGTCAGTGGTGGGTGTCTTTCTCAGTTATACTGTATTTTGAGACGGGTCTCTTACTGAACCTGAGACTCACTGATTTAGTTAGACTAGCTAACAAGCAATCTGTAGGGACCCTTCTGTTTCTGCCTCTCCAGAGCTGGGATTACAGGCACAGACCATTGTGGTCTGCTTTTATGTGGATGCTGGGCATCCAACTCGGATCCTTGTGCCTATGTGTTATTGAGGTACATGCCCAGCCCTTCACTCCTTTGAAGTAGGGTCCCACTATGCAGTCTAGGCTAGCCTCAAACTCACCATCCTTCTGTCTCCACACCCCTAGATCTGGGATTCGGGGCATAAACCATCAATGCTGGGGTTCTAGTTTACATGGTGAAGATATTGCACTTCTTGTTTATCCATTTATTTATTTGTGTGTGTGTGTGTGTGTGTGTGTGTGTGTGTGTGTGTGTGTGTGTGTGTTTTGGGCAGGGTCTCACTCTAGCCTGGGCTGACCTGGAACTCACTCTGTAGTCCCAGGCTGGTCTCAAGCTCACAGTGATCCTCCTACCTCTGCCTCCTGAGTGCTGGGATTACAGGCCTGTGCCACCACACCAGGTGAGGGGTATGGTCTGATCAAAGGATGCTGTAATGGGAAATGACAGTAGGGCTTCTGCCAGGCTGTGTACTTAACCCAAAGTGCCTTGTTAGTTCTCACATTAACCCTATGCATGGAATCCCCACTTAACTGATAAAAAATGAATGGCCAGAGAAGTCCATGCTTTTACTCAAAAGCACCCCTTGTGTATCTACTATGTGACACATATTGTTCTAGGTGCTGGCAAAAGATGCATGAACTAGACAAAAATCCCAGCCATGGTGGAGCTGATGGTAAAGAGGCAATAAATACACAGGAGAAGGAAGCAAGATATTAGTGTGTTGGGTGGTTCTGAGAACCTGGAGAACAATGAGACAGAGCTTAAGGTGAAGGAGAGGCTGCAATTTGACTTAAAATTATTTTTAGTTATTTGAGAGAGAGAGAGGATAAGGTAGACAGAGACAGAGTGAGTATGGTTGTGCCAGGGCCTCCAGCCACTACAAACAAACTGCAGACACATGCACCACTTTGTGCATCTGGCTTTATGTGGGTACTGGGGAATCTAACCCTGGTCTTCAGGCTTTGCAAACAAGCATCTTTAACTGCTGAGCCATCTCTCTAGCCCCTGCTATTTGACTTAAGATGATTTTGGGAAGGACTCAGGAGATGAGACTCAGAGGAGGTTGGGAAATGGAGCTTGTGGTAAGGGGGAAGTTGGCAGGCCTGGAGTTACTGCCTTGAAAACAAACAATACTTTCTTTCTTCTTTCCTCTGTGTGTGTGTGTGTGTGTGTGTGTGTGTGTGTGTGTGTGTGTGTGTGTGTGCAATGGAATCCAGGGTCTTGTGCATGCTAGGCAAGTGCTCTACCACTGAGCTGCACCTCCAACCTGTGGCTGGAAGCCATGCCTGGTTGCTAGCTTTTCTGCACATGCCATGCGTGCTGTGCTTAGATCTGGAGAGATCGATTTCCCCGGGCCATTCCTGTAAGGACCTCACACTCTCCTGCAGACAGCCTCCAGGGGCTGAGCCTACATCGTTGGCTCTCATGGAAACTTGGCGGCTTGTCTAGTCACCCCACCCCGAACCCTGTGCCACATTCCAGGGACTTTATTTGTGTGCCTTGGAGTCCTGCCAGGCCGGGCCTGGGACAGGTTACCATGGTGATCTCTCCACAATCTCCAAAGAACTTTTCAAGGATGATGCCTCTGGCCTGAAATAGTTCTTGCTGGGCTTTCAGCAGCAGGCGGGAGGATGACCTGGTGTGGTGAATGAAGTTCCGAGTTCGGAACCTACTGGGTTTCCCTGTCTTTGAATTTGTATAAAGAATTTTGGGAGACGACTCCATAGCTGTCCAGTGTTAGGACTGTGAGAAGGGCTTTGTTTAGTTAGGTACATTGTTTTTATTCAGTTACTATATTACAGATTTGATAAAACAATGTATGTGTGTGTGTATGTGTGTTGTGCTGAGGATAGAACTCAGGGCCTTATGTAGGCCTACCTATGTGACTCCCTCGCTCTCTCACTTCCCCGAGGTAGGTTCTCTCTCTAGCCCAGGCTGACCTGGAACTCACCCTGTAGCTCCAGGATAGCCTCAAACTCAAAGCAATCCTTCTATCTCTGCCTCCCAAGTGCTGGAATTAAAGGCATGCCATTACTCCTCTCTCTCTCTCATATTTTATTTATTCATTTTCAAGCAGAGAGATAGAGAGATACAGAGAGAGAGAGAGAGAGAGAGAGAGAGACCTGTGTGTATGTATGTGTGTGCACTTGTGTTCATGCGTGTGAGTGCAGGTCATCGAGCACATGTGGAGGTCAGAGGACAACTTCGGGTGTCAGTCTTCCCTTTCCACCTTGTTGCAGGTACAGCCTCTCATTTTGTTCACCGTTGCCTTTGCCAGCCACGCTGGCCCACAAGCTTCTGGGAGATTTGCCTTCCTTTTTGCCCTAGGCATGCTGGGATTTCAGAGTTAGCACTACAGTTTCTAACTCTGTGCCCTATGTCCCTCCCTCTCTCTCTGGCATTATGTAGGATCTGGGGTTCCAAACTTAGTACTCACACTGGTTTGGCAAACACTTTATCCACTGAGCCATCTCTGTTGCCTAAAGCTTGTTTTATTTGTTTATTTATTTATTTAATTGGTTTTTCTAGGTGGTAGGGTCTCGCTCTAGCCCAGGCTGACCTGAAATTCACTCTGTAGTCTCAGGGTGGCTTTGGGATTAAAGGCATATACCACCATGCCTGGCAAAGTTTTATTTTTAATTATATATTCATTGTACAAACAAATGGACTTCATGATGACCTTCATTGTTTGGGACCAAGCTCCTACAGGGGAGTCCAACAGCAGAGGATGCAAACCAAAGTCGAAGCTGAGAGGGTGGCACTTATTTGTAAATTCCAGCACTCAGGAGGTGGAGGAAGGAGGATCAGGAGTTCAAGGTTATCCTTGGCTACATAGTGAGTTTGAAGATAGCCTGGGTTAAAATAAGACCCAGTCTCAAAATACACAAATAATAAACAAAGAACAGAAAACAAAAATGGAGTCACTCATGCTAAAATTTCACCAAGCTGAAACTAAATTGCTTCTCTGACCTTCTGAGAAAGTGGGATTAGAGAGCTAATAGCCACATTTCCCAAACAATTGGCATCATAAGGAAGCTCCCTCAACCTTAATCCTTACAAATAAAGGTAATCGGAAGTGACCAGATTCTAACTGAAAAGTTACTTTCTATTATTCTGTTTCCTTGCCCTTCCTTACAAGGAAAGAAACTTTGCAATGACCCATTTGACTTTTTTTCTTTGTTCTTACTTTCTCTGCCGTTCCCCCCTGTATAAAATTAATCTCTTCTGATATTTTTGAAAATGAAATGTTTCTTGGTTCTATAACTGAAAATAAATTCAGTCAAATAAACATGGCCATAGGCCATATTTTGTCCTTTGATACAAAGAAAGTCGCTATGCACATTTGTGTGAATGTCTTCATGTGGACATTCGTTTTGATTTCTCTTGCATAACACCAGGAACAGAATCTCCAAGTCAAATGATAAGCATCTATTTAATTTTATAACAAGTTGCCAAACAGCATGCTTTGAGGCAACACTGGGTACAACTGGTTCGTGGGGCCCCGGAGCTACCCACTTCCAGGCAGTAAGAAGAGAGCCAGGGGTTCTTGACCGGTCAGACGTAACATGCCTGCTTACTTGGGAAAGACCATGAATGCTCACTGAGGGGGAACAGGTGAGGTAAGGGGGCAGGTGGCCACAGGAGTCCTGTGAGGTTGTTGAGGCTAAGGGGAATTGTGGGAATTTAAGGAAGATGGGGGCAGGGGCTCAGGGTCACAAACCCTGAAATCACAACACCAAGCCTGGATATAAGTGGTCATGAGGTCATCTTAGGGCAGCTGGTTTGTCTGTCCCACGCTCTACTTCTGTATATCCGTTTTATCTAGAAGAAAGTGTTACTGGTGGTCTCTGTCTAAGTATTTCCAAGAAAGTTTATCAAAAGCAAAGAGAGCCCATGCCTTTAATTCCCAGAACTCCTAGGAGGATCGCTGTGAGTTCAAGGCCAGCCTGAGACTACATAGTGAATTCCAGGTCAGCTTGGGCTAGAGCGAGAACGAAGCGACAGTACAAGTTTAGACACACTGCTAAGAGAGTCAGTGGACCACCCAGGAGGAGTACTCAAGGGCCTCAGTTACTCCTTGGGGCTTCTTGTTATGGGACCTAGGGGAGAGAGGAGCTGGTTACTCTATTTTGAATGACTAGGGTTATATAAGGCCCTTCCCATGATACACTGATTTTTTATTTGTTTTTAAGGTAGGATCTCACTCTAGCCCAGGCTGATCTGGAACTCACTATGTAGTCTCAGGATGGCTTTGAACTCATGGTGATCCTCCTACCTCTGCCTCCCGAGTGCTGGGGTTAAAGGCGTGCGCCACCATACCCAGCCTGCATCTAATTTTCATTTTTCTTTTCAAGGCAGGGTCTCACTCTAGCCCAGGCTGACCTCAGACTCATGTTGATTCTCCTACCTCAGTTTCCTGAGTGTTAGGGTAATAGGCATGCACCTCCACACCCAAGTTCTGGGGTGCTTGGGATCAAACCCAGGGCATATGCTAGAGCACTTTACCAACTGGGCTCCGTCCTCAGTCCAAGCTTGCAATCTTAAAAAAACAATTAATGTATTTATTTGCATGTGTGCATATGCCAGGACATCTTGCTGCTGCCAATGAATACCTGTTGGTTTTCTGTGGATGGCAGGGGAATTGAACCCAAGCCAACAGGCTTTGTAAGCAAGTGCCTTTAACTGCTCCAAACTTGCAATCTTTTTTTTTTTTTTAAATATTTTATTTATTAATTTTCAAGCAGAGAAATACACACACACACACACACAGAGAGAGAGAGAGAGAGAGAGAGAGAGAGAGAGAGAACACACCAGGACCACCACCTTGTGGGTCTGGCATATGTGGGTACTGGGGAATTGAACCCAGGGCCTTCAGCACTGAAGACAAGTGCCTTAACCGCTGAGCCATTTCTCCAGCCCGCAAACTTGCAATCTTAAAGTCACTTGTTGGGCTGGACATGTGAGACCATTTCAGGCAAGTGTTCTGTACGGCTGGTTTTCCAGTGGCTTCTCCTGTTGTCAGCCAGTCACGATCCACAGTCCTCCCTTCAGGGTTTGGCACTTGTGGTCATTTTGTAATGGGGTACTTGCAGTTCCAAGCTAGTCCCAACACACCTTAAAACTCAAGTGTCCCCAGATTCTTGTCATATAAATTTAAGGAATTAAAAGTATAGACCACCAGATGATAAGGTTTAGTGGGAGACTTTATTCAAGAGGAGGAAAGGAGAGGCTACAGAGATCTCCCACCACAAGTGAGGAGAGAGCACATGGGGAGGTGCTCGCCACATGGCTATGAAACCAGGGGATCTGTGCTGACCAGCCAAGCAGGAGAAAGAAGGAGAAATATAAGAGGGCTCCCATCATGGGAACAAAAGGTCCATGTGGGAAAGAAAAGGCCCAGCCCCTCACCACAGCCCTAAACTGGGAAGATCTAGATGTCTCTTTGCTGGCAAGCCATGAGGGAAAAAGGGAAAGATCCCTTCCAGGTGAGTATCTATCTGGCTCAGGTGAGCCAGAGAGACTGTGGTTGGCCTGCGTTGGACCAATCACAGTTCCAGGACAAGGTTTGAGTTCTAGTAACAGCAACCTCCCACTCAAAAGGCTCAGATAAGGCCAGAGAGACGGGGAGCCTGTCTGCAAACACAAGTCCAAGGACACTCCTGGTTACTTTTGGGGTCCCAGTCACCCTAACCTGTCACAATTTGAATGTAAAGTGTCCCCCATAGCCTCCTGTGTTTGCAATTAAGCCTCATACTTAATCTGGCGGGTGGAGTTTTGGGGAGATGACTCGTTGCTGGAGAAGGGGTGTTGCTAGGGAATGGGCTTTGAGGTTTCTAGTCCAGCCAGTTTGCCAGTGCTGGTTAGCTAGTTGCTGCTTCCTGCCTGCTGATAAGATGTGACCCAGCTTCCTGCTCCTACCATGCTTTCTCCACCAGGAAGAAACTTCCCCTGGAAACCATAAACTGTAATCCGTAAGCAGCTTCTGTTTGGGTGTGTTTCCCAGTGACTAGAAGGTAATCCCATTTTGAACCTGACAACTTTCACAGCCTGCTGAAGTCTGCTTAAGAAATTTAGACACCCAGGTTCTCATTTATAGTCTGTCACTGTGCTGAGCTCTCCTGGATCTGTTTTTTTTTGTGACAGGTTAGAGTGATTGGGACCCCAAAAGTAACCAGGAGTGTCCTTGAACTTGTGTTTGCAGACAGGCTCCACGTCTCTCTGGTTTTGCAATTTTCACTGTGACAAATCTGCCACCAGCTCAGGGAAGGAAAAGGTGGGTAATGGTCTATGGTTTCAAACCTAGAGGTGGCCTCTGAGGTAATTTAGCCCAGTTCCCTCATTTTAGAGAAGAAGAAACTGAGATCCAAAGTGAGGCACCCCTTCCCCCATGACCCCCACCTATGCCTTAGGTCCATTTTGTCTAACTGCTGTCTATAGTTTTCAAGTCTCTTGGAACTTCCTTAGTACGTCCTTAGTGCACTGGTTCCCAGCCTTGGCCTGTACCTGTGACCTTAGGCTGAAACTCTGTTGGGAGAGATGTAAAGAGAGACATCATGCCCACACATGCAAGAGGCCAGAGCTGGAAGCTGACTTCCAAAACAAAGTTATAAATGGCTTCCACGGTCCACCTATCAAAGGAATAAACCTAGGGACCAAGGACTATGCCAGGCCTGGGAATCTTATGCCTACTATCCCACAAAACCCTAAGACCATTATCTCTATTTAAAAGGGTGGCTGGGGCTGGGTGTGGTGGTGCATGCCTTTAATCCCAGCATTAAAGAGGCAGAGGTAGGATGATGGCTGTGAGTTCGAGGCTACCTGAGATTACATAGTGAATTCCATCCAGGTTATCCTGGGCTAGAAGGAGAACCTACCTCAAAAAACAAACAAAAAATGGGGGAGGGGCTGGGAGACTGGAGAGATGGTTCAGTAGTTTAGGCATTTTCCTGCAAAACATAATGACCGGGTTTGATTCCCCAGTATCCATGTAAAGCCAGATGCACAAAGTGGTACATGTATCTGGAATTTTGTGTGCAGTAGCTGAAGGCCCTGGTGTGTCCATTCTCTATCTGTCTCTGTTTCTTTTTGCTTGCAAATAAATAAGATTTTAAAAATGGTGAATCTTTAAGAGGGACTGCCTATCTTATTGTTTCTAGCCCTGGACTTGAATTAAAAACAAATTAGGGGGCTGGAGAGATGGCTCAGTGGTTAAGGCACTTGTCTACAAAGCTTAAGGATCCAGGTTCTATCACCCCAGTACTCATGTAAACCCAGATGTACAAGGTGATATATGAGTCTGGAGTTCGTTAGAGAGAATGGTGCACCATTCTCTCTCTCTCTCTCTTTTTCTCTCTCTCTCTCTTCTCCCTCTCTCTCTGTCTCATAAATCAATCAATCAATCAAATAAAATATTAAAAAAAAA
>PVHP010047818.1:0-12767 GCA_004024765.1 Zapus hudsonius | reverse complement strand
GCTTCACTTGCTACAAAATTATTTATATTGTTATATAAATTCTTTTATTTTCTTCTGTTGCAGGATCTTTGCACATGCTATTATCTCTGAACACTTCCTTCCCTCAGCTTCTACTTGGTTCTTTCCTTTTCTTCAAACCCTCTCTGAAGGGACAGCTTCCTTCATTATCTCTAAATCACCTCCTTCTAACCCCTTCCACCATTTTTCTTTATCATGTCATTCCAGGTACTTTCTCCCCTCCTTATTGCTAAGTATGATGCAATAATCTGTGGTTTCTTTTTGATACTACTTAAGAGTGAGAGAATACTTATGAAAATTAGATGAAAAGGAATTTACTTTAGTTTATGGTTTCCAAGCATTCAGCCACAGCTCTGTGCACTTGGACAGACGAGCCTGGTGTTATGAGTATGTGCAAGATCTGTCTTCCAGGGACCTTCCTCCAGCTAGAGATTGTCACCTAACAACATCAGTATCTCCCCACCTAGTGCCATCATCTGGAGAACTTGACTGTGGCAGACATTTCAAGTGCAAGTCTAACACCACACTCTGGGATAATATTTCTCCCAAGCTAACATAAAATTTTCATGGAGTATTATATTTGCATGCAATATTCCATTCAATCTTTATGTAACACACACTAATAATTCATGCTACAAGCATACACACATACTAACCAACATACAACTATCACAGAACAAATCACATACATACTAAGTGTTCTTCTGTTCTCTTTAAAATTCATAATCTAAAACTCAAAGGAAGATTTTTAAAAAATAGGAACATAATTTACTGAAGAGCTACACATAACTATAAACCCATGAGCAACTGTTCAGCCTTACTACTCATTAATGAAATAAGATAGCATTTCCTCCCCCTCTAATTAGCAAGGATTAAAAAGAAATAAATAATACCCACTGTTGGCAGGAGTACAGAGAAAAGACTTTGTCGTGCATTAGCATTGGGAGGAAATAATGTTTGCAGGCTCAGTGCAATATAAATCTGGCAACATGTATCCAAAGGCTGAGAGTTTACCTTGGCCTTTGATCTAAAAACAGTGCAGTTCTAGCCAAGTAATTTTTGAAAAGGAAAGAATTAGAAGAGACTTTGGACTGAGAATTTGGGAGGCCCAGGTAAGCAAACCACAAAGATAAGGATAATCTAAAAGTCTCCTTGTACCAACGCAGTAAACACACACTGGGTGTCTACTACAAGTGACTCACCCCGGGTGAGGAGATGGGGGTTGTGATGTGGGGCAGTGATGTGTGGGTGTGGGTCTTACTAACGTTGTTGTAACACAGTTCCTCAGGGAACTGATTAAGTAGATACTGTTAATTCCACAAATGTAAAACGTTAGTTAACTATTGCTCTAACATTATGCTGAGAACATCTGTTATAGTTTGAATATGAAAGGTCCCCCACAGGGTCACAAACTGACTACTTGGTCCCCAGCTGGTAGTGCTAGTTTGAAGGAAGGTAGAAACTTTAGGATGTATGATCTGGCTGGAGGAAGGGAATCTCTTGTCATGCTTTTGAATTTTATGCCTAGTGTCCAGTCTCTTCTCCTTTCTCTTTGCTTCCTGACCACCAGTTAGGGGAAAAGGTCCTCTGCCCCATGAATACCACCAGGAGATACAGCTCCAGAGCATGGGGTCAGTTAAACACTGACTAGTATAGAGTAACTAGTACCATATCCAAAGGCATGGGCAACAGGGTATTATATAATGGTAGCTAAATCATATATAAAGGAAGGAGTGGGGAAATGGTTCCATGGGTAAAGCTTTTGCAGTGCAAGCAGGAGTAGTTAAGTTTGGATTCTCACCTCCCATATAAGCAGGCAAAGCAGAACACTGTAGCAGGGATCTGTAATCCCAGCATAGCAACAGGCAAACAGGAAGGCAGAGACACGACAATGAACCAGAAGCTAGTGTGTCAACCACCCTGGCTAGTCGGGCTAAGAGACCCCAGAAGCTGTCCTCTGCCCTTCACACATGCCCTAGATCACACATACAACACTTACACACACAAATATCATACGCACACACCAAAAACATTTGTGAAACAGAATTGTGGTGAAGTTAGATGACAAATGAGTCCAAGTTTGTGTAAGATGGTTAATATATATGTAGTAGATATTGATACCCAGATAAACAAACACAGAAAGAAGATACAGGAAAATGACAGGACTATTAGAGAGAGAGGGAATAAGAGAATTTTCTCTGCTTTCTCTCCTAAATTTTGCATTTTGTTCAGGAAGGAATAATAAATGTGTCCCAAGGCAAGGATGGAAATGTATTTATTTAGATTCCTCAGAGTGTTTTCCTTCCCTACAACTTTCAACTTTTTGGATATCTCTGTGGAGAATGATGAGAGAGAGGTCCATTTCTTTCCCTTAGTGCTGTTGGAAATGCTCTCTCTGAATGCAGGAGAGACACAACCTCTTCCTAAAAGTACCCAGAGCCTGACTTCTAGAAAGACCTACCTAACCTCATTTCTCAATTTCCCCAGTGTTGTCCTCCCCTAGTTTTGAAAACTGGCCTAAAGTGGGGTGGGCTGGCCTAATCTTGCCTGAGGGTTTACCTTCTCATCTCCCACAGTTTCATCACACTGCCTTACATTTTATACATCTCCCCCTGCCACACCCATCCTACTGGAAATTTCTGAAGAACATGGAAGCACCATACTCATAGTTGAGTCTCAGAGTTTATGGAGTACTTTAATTGTTCATCAATTACTTAATACATGAATATATAAAAGACTAAAACCAAGGTCATTGTTAATTCACACAAGCATCCCATAGTTAAAACAGGTATAATGCATGCAGGTTGGCTTGACCCACTTGGGTCACTGGGCTGCCCTTGCCTATTCATTTCTGTGACCTTGGGTAAGTAATATGCTGGTGCCATTGGACTCTGAACTTCTCTTCTGCAAACTGACTGTGAGGTGGTGGTGACAAAGGTGAATTGGCACCAGTAGGCATTTGAAGTGCTCTCCTGGAAGCAGGGGATGGTGGCACAGACTGAATTTTTAATTACAAAATAATAATCTTAGTTTCAGAAAGAAGGTAAGTGCTTGTATGTGTGTGTGTCATTTAATTTGTTTGTAACATAATTTTACTGTCAAATAATATTGTTCTTGAATGCAGACACTCTTTAGGAAGAAGTAGGCAGAAGAAAGATTAGAGAGGACTTACTTTAATTACAAAACTGCAAGGAGCTAAGCACTTCATATTCAGTTAATTAATGCAATGTCTTGCCTCACTTTTTGCATGAAAGGTATCCCTAGAAGATCACAGAGACATAGAGGTATTCCTCAGGTTCGACGTTAGTCAACATTTGTAGCTGGATTAAAATTCAAGTCTGTCTGGGTTCAAAGTTGACACCGAAAGAGGGAAAGTGAGCCACATGAATGCCTCTCACAGCCTTGTCATGGCTCTGGGACTTCTGCCTTACAGAGCAATGTAACAGAGAAAACAGTAGCCATAACCCACGCTCCACCATCTGCTAACTGTCCTCTTTGAAGACACTTTCATCTGTCACCCATGGTGAAGGCATGCCATTAATGAAACACTGAACAAAAATGTGCATCTTTCAAAGACTCTGCTACAAGCTGTCTAATTGGAATTTATGAGTGACCATGATAAAATGTCTACATCATAGAATTCTAAAACTGCTCTTGAACTCACATAATAGCTTAACAAAGCTTCAGTGACTAAAGGGGTCAGTCAAATATGCCTCCCTCCATGCTGAGTGTGTGTGTGTGTGTGTGTGTGTGTGTGTGTGTGTGTGTGTGTGTGTTTGAGGGACAGCAATTGTTTACCTAAATGAGCCTCTTAGAACAGCTGACTGTTTGCTTTTTGCTAATTCAGACCTGGAGTGGATCAAGTTCAAGCTTTGCACATAGCATCATGAGAGAGGCATTCAACGTGCCCTGAGCTCAGACATTTGTCTCCCTAAGTACCATCTTCACCTCTGCTAATGGAGTCTATTTTACCTGCCTGCCGAGACCAGCACTTGGGGCATAGACGGAGGTGAATGCCAGCTTCCTTCCTCTTCAGAGAGAAGGAAAGAGAGCAACAAAGATAGCAACGAAACAATAACACGGGTGTGTCATCTTTGACTCCTGAAACAGCTAGCAAACAGCCTTTATCAACCCTGCATCACCCAACCACACAATAATGTAGCTAGAAATAATCCCATTTATAGCTAAGTAATACATAGAATTATGCTTTTTCTCTTCAATGCTCTCACCCCCCCCCAGCACACAAAGCCCATATAGTACTGTTTGGTCTGCCATCCTGTAAAACCATTGAGAAGTCCTGGAGATTCACTGGTTTGAGGGCTCAGTGGAGGATGATCGGTCTCTCAGGGTGTTCCATTCAGAGGATATTGGGACTCTAACGTCCTCTCTCTACCTCCCTCCCTCTCCTTGCTTTCCTGTAGCTGTGAGCTGAGCAGGCTTCTCCAGTGTATGCTCCCCCACCATATACACTGTGCCACCCCAGGATGGGTTGGAGCAAACATGAACAGCCACCTGTGAAATCAGGAGCTAAAAGAAAGCTTCAATTGCTATTCTCAGACCTTTCCTGGCGTTTGTCTCAGAGACAGAAAGGGAAATAGCTTCCTTCCACAGTGATGGAAACTCCAAGGCAGAAGAGTTCTGCACAAGTTTTCCATAGGAAGTCCCGCCCCAGGATTTGTATATTCTAAACCACATGCATGTATGAGAATTTTTATTTGAATCAACAGAAACATAAACAGCCTGGAACATTAAACCAGGACTCTAGATGGTCTCCAGGAAGAGAAAGCACGCGAGGTTGCACTTGATTGCCTTGGAGAATCTCAGGGAGTGATGGTCTGGGAGATCCTCAAGTGGTGAAGGAAGAAGAACAGTAGAAATGGGCTCTGTGGCTACAGCTTGAGATGTTTGAGGGCTCCTACATCAGTTTTCCTAAGTCCACATATCATGGTCACCTCTAGCCATTAATTCTGACCCAAATTCCCAGAGTCATTCTCAGATCTGTTCTATCTTATCCACCCTTCGCCACCCACTACTACCCTGCCTCATCCTCAATCCGTTCTGACCTCCGCATATATCCTGCCTCTTCACCTCACCCATGACATTCTCACTCCCATTCTACTCTGCACTGGCTGGCAAAGTGAGGTTTCCAGCAAGGAAACCGGAAGATTGTGCTTCCTCCAGTATAATGAGTGGTTTTATAGAATGCTTGTTTTAGGGGTGATGGTGATCATATTTAAAAAGGAGTCATTTTGATAATATTCAAAATGAGGTATATAGGGATGGCATGTTCTAATCTTGGAAATCTCAGTAAGGAATTGCATAATCTCAGAGCAACTTTTTACACTATTTTCTCAACTTGATTTTAAAATTACATATAGTTTTAAAGTTTAAAAATGACAGGTGCCCTGGGAATAAGAATAAAAAATGTATATATATATTTTTTTTATTTTTGAGGCAAGGTCTTACTCTAGCCCAGGATGTTCTGAAACTCACATTTTGGCCTCAAATTCATAGCACTACTCAGACCTCAGCCTCTGGAGTGCTGGGATTGTAGATGTGAACTACATCTAGCTCTAAAATGCAACTTTCTATCTAGTGCTGGGAAAACTATGCCTGGACTCTGCTCACTTCATCTTTATGGGTCTCTTTCTTTGTTCCCTCTGCTCCAGGACCTTCTTGGTCTTTGAAAATGCCAGGCTCTTCCTGGTTAAAGAGTTTTGAACTTGATCATCCTCCTGTGGGTGATTTTCTTTCTCTTAACCAAGAGGTGCCTTTTAAATGAGGTCTCAACTCAACACAGTCCCTTTCTGACCAGTCCAGACAAGCACACCCACCACTACCTTCTCCATCTCCCCATCACCTTCCTGCTTCATGTTCCTTAGGATGCATCGAAAGTTGTTTTCTGTTTACAGCTCACTACTTCATGTGAATCTACCAAATGACAAGGTTGCTTTCTTGGTGGCAGGAACTCCATCTTCTATGATCCAATATGAAAAGGCCTCCTGATGTTTCACAGTCAACCTAAACATACAGATTGACTACTTACAGCTGTGCACAGTGAGGCTCAAGCTTAGCAAGTCCTCTCTGTGCAATCTTGGCCTCAACCTCACAGTGACTCGATAGAAACAGTGACATTTAAGACTCAAGAAGTCAAAGACACAAGAGGTCTTCCTCAATCAAGAGGCAGTGTCCCGTCCAATCCAGAACTCTTTTTGTCCTGAATTATCATACTGCCCCACTATCAAAACCTGGGCCAGAGGATGGCCACCAGGGATGGCGATGGTGTGCAAAGCTGGGTGTCTCAGGGAACGGTGTGCTAGAAAATGCTCCAGGAAAGTCGGGGTCAAATCAGGATAGGCCGTCTTGACACTATTGTAACAAATTCAAAATTTATTTTGCAAATTTGCTTCAGTTTCCACTGCTATTAAAATATGTTACATCAAAGTTAGTGGCTTAAGCCCACACAAATTTAGTTTCCCACAACCATAGGTCAGATGCGCAGTTAGGCCCAGTTGTGTCCTATAACTAAGGTCACAAAAGGTCAAAGTCAGGCTCTTCAATTTCCAAGTTCATGCAAATTATTGCCAGAGATTCTTTCTTTGAGGTTATAAGCCTGAAGTCTGTGTTTCCTCTGTGTGCTCTCTGCGGGGCTTGCCCTTCTCTTGGCTGCAAAGACACTTTCAGCAACAGAGGGTTAATTCCCACTCAGATTCCAGGCTCAGTGACTTCTGTCACAACCCTCTAAATTCCAGAGGAGAAAGTCTTTCACTTTAAAGACCTAGTTAAGGAGGTTGGAAACACCTAGATCCCATGGTTCCACACAGTCTCCACTGTGTGAGCAAAGCCTCTGTGCTATGTAATATGTAAGGCAGTCGTAAGGCCCAGGGATGGAGGCTCTGGAGCCTCTGGGGAGCCATTTTTCCTACCACAAGAGCCCCAAATGTTTGCAAAGAGGCAAATCACATCACCTGAATGTCTTTAAATAACTCTTCCTTTCGCTGTGGCTATCTCTTCCCAGCAGGCTTCCTTCTCCTGCAGGACCTGTGGCAGGGCCTCTGCAGGGAAAGCCATTATCAGCCTGCAGCTGCAAGTGATCCAAGTGGTGCAGTGTTCCAGCCAGGCTGATCAAGCCCAGAGGAGGGGAGTCTGCCGGTGCTCCCAAATGGTGGGTCTCAGCTGTGTCCCCATTTCTGGGAGAATTTACGAGGAGAACACATGCCAGGGGGCCATGGCGAGCTCCTCTCCCAGAAGCAGATGCCGAGGATCCCTCCAGCGCAGCCGCCTGCCTCCCTCCCAGCGCTCACTTGCAGACACTGCCTGCCAGATGGCCCCAGCTGAGTAGCTGGCTGCTGTTGGCCCCGAACTCGCCTCCGTGGGCTGGTTAGGGACGAGGTGGCCTGGCAAGGTGTCAAGAGACACGTGTGCCATAGAAGTGCTTGGAGTGGGCCAAGCTTTGCTAAGCACTTTGCGTGGACTGAACCCCACTCTTGTCTCACAGGAGGGTGTTATTCCTTTGCCCACTTTATACAGGAGCTCCCGGAGCTAAGAAAGTTGTGTAAGTTTCAAAGGTCATAGAGTATGAGTAGCCGCCAGCGCTGGACTTCTTAAGTTTCATTTATTTGAGAAAGAATGGGACTCCAGACACATTCACCACTTTGTGCATCGGGCTTTATATAGGCACTGGGGATTTGAACCATGGTCCTCAGGCTTTTCAAGTAAGTGCCTTTAACCTCTGAGCCATCTCCCCAGGCTCAGACCTGGAGTTCTGAACAGATCCTTCCTCAGCCTCTATGGTCCTAGGTGCTACACAAAGGCCAATGACAAGAGCTATTTTAGCCCTCTGCCCCAGACTCCATGGAATCCACTCCCAATTTGCACCAGCTCACATATGCAAAACATAAACACTTGCCTTCTGAAGAAGCACACCCATTTAAGGATCATTGTGCCCTGTGGGATAGCAGGAAAAGCTGGGGAAAAGTAGACATCAAGAAAGATGTCAGAGAATTGAAACCAAATGTAGTAATGATGCCAGTAGAGGCAGCAAAATAGAAGAAAGAAAGGTGTCCCTCAGCCTAGGAATGGTGAGTAAGTACCTGGGCTGAGGATGCAGGTACAGGGCAGGTATCTTCATCCTGACCATGGATTGAGTGATTACTATGGACCAACAACACAATTATGCCCTCTACAGAGATGATCGCATGTAATTTTTACATCATATCTGTGAGAAATTATCTGTGGTTTATAGATAAAATACATGAATTGGAATTATTTAAGTAATGAAACCTGCTGAGATTTGAACCTGGACATTCGGAAATGATAAGTGACCTAAGTCCCCTGTTTTCTATTCAAAAATGTCACAAGATATTTAGTTAGCCCTTTGGTGTCTTATTCACTTTAAGGAAGGACAAAGTCTCTCCTGGAGCACATTGAAATGAGCATGAGCCAGGTGAGAGTATCTTTTAAGGTATGACACACAGATCAGAGATATTCCATATTCATTATCAAAAATGCACACAGTTTTAAATGTGTATTGAATGAATGGGTTGAGTAAAGTTTAGAACAGGAAAGCGACTGAAGAGCTAAGATCTCCTGTTGAGAGGTTGAGGAGCTGAGGAGATGGCTCAGTGGTACAAGGCACTTGTTCACAAGGGTTCACTTCCCCAGTCACCCACATAAAGTCATATCCATAAAGAGGTACAAGCATAAAGTGGTCCATTTGCAACAGCATGACACCCTGACCTGCCCCTACACACACATGCAAATAGTGTTTAAAATATCTATTGTTGAATTTTCATATCACAGTGTAAGATGAACAAGCATATAGAACACAACACAGATGTAAAAATCAGCCTGTTATCTTGAGATACGATGTTAGGAAGTGTAAGCTACTCTTGCATGGAGTCCTTCAGGCATGATGGATAACTGAGACCACACTTTCCACTGACGACCAGGAATCAAGCTTGCATGAGGTTCAAGCATGAACCTTGGCTGGACTGTGACCATAAACTGTCATGCTGGGTGAGGGGCATCTGTAGAGAAGTGAAAGCAATAGCATAGTGCAAATGACTAAATTGCTGGGCAGCTTTCTTATACATGATGTTTATTGCTGCCGCCATTTAAACAAATGGTCATGGAATATGGATTTTTTCTATATCTGTAACAGCCACAGTACTTACATGAACACTGGCAAATGGAGGGAAAGAATTAGAGAATCACTTCCTATAAAATTAGAGATAAGGGACCAATCCCATGGAGCTGTGATAGTTACATAAAGCACATGAAGGACATGGAAGAAACACGGCTGGTGTAAAGATTTATTGATGTCTCCCAAGTAACCAGTAGGGATGCTGTAATGTTCTGTGCTGGGTGTTTGGGAGCTCCTCATCAATGCCAAACTCACCCATAAATCTGGGGTACCCTGGATGCTTGTTTTATGAATGCATAGACCAGAGCATAAGACTTTGATTAGGAGAAGAAAAGAGGAAAAATATAGTACAGAGAGGTCCTGCCATAGTGTCATGGTTTGATCCAGGTGTCCCCTACAAACAAATGAATGTGTTCTGATAGATCGATCCTCAGCTGATGACAGTTTGGGTTTTACAACTTCGATGAAGCTGTGTTGTTGGGGGCGGGTTTATGGGGTTATAAGCCAGCTTCCCCTTGCCAGAGTTTGGCACACCTTCCTGCTGCTGTTTGCAGTGCTGTGGCAGAGGTGATGTCCAGCCCTCTGCTCATGCCATCATTTACCCTGCCAGAATGGAGTCTCCCCTCGAGTCCATAAGCCAAATAAACCCGTTCCTCCACAAGCAGCCTTTGCTTGGGTTCTTTCTGCGCAGCAACTAGAAAGCTGACTGCAACACATGGGGAACACAGGAGTGGGTAGAGAGCACCCATGGGAGTAGGGGGTCCCCCCATCTCAGCTCAGCAGGGCCAAATTGAGGGGGGCTTACCAGAGCTGGGACCTGAAAGTTCAGGAAAGGCAAAAAGAGGCCTTGCCCACCTAGTAAGGATTCATTTGTAATCTTAATGTGGTGATCTTAGAGAGAGCTGATGGGTCTGGGCTAGGGGCTGGCTCAGGACAGCTGGATCAGATGCTGACTTCTGGCTCTGCTGAAGCAGGCAGGTGCAGTGTTCCATCTTTGGAGCCTCTCTCCTAACCTAATTTCCCCTCAGTTCATTTTCTTCTTTTTATTTTCCTTTTCAAATAACCTCCTGTTCCAGTTACTATGGTGCATCATAAAATGTAAGTATAAAGAAACAACCATTGTTTTATACTCCTAGACATGTGGTTCATGGACTTAAATGGATCCCAGCTGGAAAGAGTTGTTTCTTCTTCATGGTCTCATTCCCTTGACGACCAGAAGATGGACTCATCTCGTAGTTGATAGAGGTTGTACCCAGAGGTTGTAGGTAGTTGGAACATCTGCAGATTGACTCTTCCAGTGACCTTGGACTTCGTTAAAATATGGTGGCCACATTCCACAGGCAAACACTGTGAGTACACAAGCTGCCAGGGGAAGCAGATCAATGACAGCTGGAGTAGACAGACCACTGGCATGAAACACAGTCTGCGGCCATGAATAGGCTGAGCACACCTCCTACTGGGAGAGAACAGCAAACCAAGAAAGGAGCACTTGTGCAATGGAGGAGCCTGGGCATGGGGGAGACAATCAACAGCTATTAAATTCAGCCAAATATTCCACTCAGTGAGGGGGAACCCTTGATTGGAACTGGGGATTCAGGGCGATATGCACCAGATCCCATACTCTTGGGCTCCCAAGAAAAGATGCACTATGTGAGCGACTGATGGGGGGGGGGCTTCTAAAAATAGAAGCTAGGTAATCCAGAATGGTGTATATTTGTTAACCTATACTGATATCACTCTCCAATGGAGAGTGTGTTTGTATTTTTCAGGATGCAGCAAGAGAGCTGGGGCCCATCTAACCCTACCAACCGACCATAGGCCAATAGCTGAGATCCTGGCAAGAGAGGAGCCACCACAGTCATATCATGGAGGATCCATATGGAACCCACAGAGAATGATGGGATGAACAAGGGACCCACAGCCACAGCCATTCAATCAACATAGGATAAGCCAGTGAGACAGAAATCAATGATTTTTGACACAAAGACCCCTAAGCTCACAACATTAAAGCAGCCTTAATACTCACCCACCATGACTCAGGGAACTGAGCGGAAGAGGGGGCAGAAAGATTGTGAGAGCCATGGTGGGGGAGATTATCAGAGGCATGGCACCCCTCAGTAACAACACATTTGGGTCAGGCGAACCGGCTGAATACTAAGCTATCCATGGTCCCCTACCACAAAGACTGATCCAGATGCCCCAAGGAGGAGGATATCCAGCTGATTGGGGATGGGGGTGCAATGAGGAATTGGGGATAACAACTCATTGTTGGCCCACTAAACAATGTAGCTCATTATGGACAATTAAAAAATTATTTTGAGTTTGATCTAAAAAAAAAAGCACACTGTGAGTGACATTTGAAAGCTGTTGTATGGCATTTTCTCAGAGTCACGCAGCTGTGTTCTGTTGGTCAGAGAAGTCATTTCCTACTCAGATTACAGGGACAGAAAATTAGTCTACACCTTTCCAGGAAGGAGAGCAGCAAAGCTCTGGATATTACACAGAACTTGACATATAAACACCCTCAGGGGTATCATCTATCTGAGGCATAATATAGAGTATATAAGAAAATAACTTTAAAATATTAATCTCATCTATATTCCAGAATATATCAAAATCTTGACAAAGCATATTCAAAAAAATTTGAAAAGAGATGGGTAGGGCTGTGTCTTTATTGTTTCTATGTCATAGATATATATGCCTATTCTTAAAAATTAGAGACTAAGGGGATGAATTTTTATTAAGCAAGTCTAATAAGTCCTCACTGAATCACTAAGGCTGTGTATTTTTGCAGGCTATGCATTTTTGTTTTGTTCTCCAATGTATTCAGATATTTACAGCTCTGTTTTCTTTTGTAATTCAAGCACAACATTCAGGGAAAATATATAACTGGCCTTACTGTGGCCCAATTCCCACATCTGTAAAGTGGAAAATAATGGGGGAGAGAAGCAATTAACAAAATGCACTCATTGGCATCCTAATTATGGTGACATAAAAGAAGGCCCTGTAATCATGTCACTTAGGAAGAGTGCAAGAAGATTTTGGTAAGCTATCTCAGAGCCTGTAGTATTTACCATGAACCCTATTTTGACTGGATTTTCCTTTGCAAAACCACTTTAGAGCACTAGAAGGCCCTAGACTGTAAGTTGGAAAATGGTGGGATAGGCCAGTCATTTGCAGTTTTTGTTTCTGTGGAGGCTAAGAATTCAGGACAAAAGGACCACAGAAATTTGTTGTTGTTGTCATTTTTGTTTTCAAAGGAAAGGTGAGAAAAAGAAGAGAATTTACTCAAGTTTACATGTTGGCTTCCCATATTATTTCTAATACTTTTTTTGCATCTATTGATTGTAAATTGTTCTTTAGAAATCATATGTGTGATTGATGGTGTCTTCCCAGTTTGATCCCTGGACTCCAGCCCTCCTTGCTCTCCAGTTCCTTGCATCTTTTCAGTGTTCCAAAATCTTGGTCGAGAAATAAGATGCTGCTGCTGCTGCTTTTGTTTTTGATGATAAGGATGAAGTCTCTTATTATTATTGCTGTTGTTTTTGTTAATTATAGTAATATTGTTGGCTAGAAGCCCTGACATTTGACACAACTTTTCTAA
>PVHP010047817.1:0-12748 GCA_004024765.1 Zapus hudsonius | reverse complement strand
TCTCTCTCTCTCTCTCTCTCTCTCTCTCTCTCTCTCTCTCTCTCTCTCTCTCTCTCTCTGGTTGAAAATGAATAAATAAAATATTAAAAAAAAAAAAGAATTGGTTAAGCCGGGTGTGGTGGAGCACGCCTTTAATCCCAGCACTTGGGAGGCAGAGGTAGGAGGATCACCACGAGTTCAAGGCCACCCTGAGACTACATAGTGAATTCCAGGTCAGACTGGACTAGAGCGAGACCCTACCTCGAAAAACCAAAAAATGGGCTGGAGAGATGGCTCAGCGGTTAAGGCACTTGCCTCTAGTGCCTAAGGCCCTGGGTTCAATTCCCCAGGTCCCACGTGAGCCACACCCACAAGGTGGTGGCCCTGGTGTACTCTCTCTCTCCCCCCCCTCTCTCTCTGCTTGAAAATGAATAAATAAAATATAAAAAAAAGAAAAACCAAAAAAAATAATAATAATAAATAATAAAAGAATTGGTTAATAAAGAAAATAAGGGCTCAGAATATAGTCCAGTGGAAGAGCCTGTGCAAGGGACGGGGTTTGATCCCTAGCACCACAGGAAGAAAGGAAGGGAGGGAGTGAAGGAGGGAAATTGGATATTGCAGAATATCCAAATAAAGACTTCAGAAGCACTAACAATGGAACAAAAATATAAACATTAATTTTTTTTAATTGTCCATAATGAGTTACATTATTTAATGGGAACATTAAAAATTTTTGACCTGTCACATCAAGGGCTCATTTTTGTTATCTTTGCAGTTTCTGGGAAGCACCTTAAATGCATTATGGTTGAAATAGCATGGTTATAGAACAAAATTTTGTAGGAATAAAGGCTTATAATATTTTTAAAGCTATATCATTCTTTATGTCCTGAAGTCTCACAGCTTTTAAAAGTAACCCATTTTCAAACAAAGTAAAGAAACTGTCAGTTTAATTTCTGGATGTGGCCCTTGCTCATTAAATTAAGAGGTATGCAACTATTATAAGTTTTTAGCATTTAGGAAATCAAATATAGAATATAGAAAAGAATCTTTCACATATGAACAATTTTCACACTACTGATTATAATAAAAAAATAAAAACCTTCAAAATTATAACTTTTTTTTTACTGGTAAATGTCAATATATGGTCTTAGTTATCTATCAACTTCCCTATTTTCAAGTTGACTGTTGATCCTGAAAAAAGTAACGAGAATAGTGGATAAACCTTCCACTAAATACTTTACTGAATGCTACTATTTTACTTAATATAAAAGATATTTGGAATTTGTATCTGCTTATTATTTTAAAAACTGTAATTTTGGGAGAAAATTTGTAATTATTTTTAGGAAGGGCCTGAAGAAACCCCAGGGAGACTTTCTGTGGAGAGGTCCTTTGTTAGTGTAACATCTGACCTTCTATATCTTTGGAAATCATGCAACTTGGCTAATGTAGTCCTTAAAGAATTAATCAAGCAGATTGTAAGGCCCTAGTTACAGTGGAGCCAGCCAATTATGAGTGGCTCTGAAATTCATCATTGGTATGTCCAATCACACTTTCCCACATAAAGATTAGTAGAAATATGCAGAAACAAGGCCCATTCCCACCCCACTACAGCTATAATGTGTTCAGTGAAACTCAACAATATTTTGCTTTAGAAAAACAATTATTTGCGAATCTCTTTGATTCCCATCTTAATCCTAATACCTTTTCCTGCCAACATTGCAAAGACTGTCCCATTTAGTTAAAACCCAACCAGGGACTTTTTGCATTCATACTCAGTTTTCAATAAAAAACACTAAAGCCACATGCCACAAGACTGAATTCATCAGTAAGTTAGGGAGCTCTCCAAAGACCACTGTTAAGCCTTCTGTGATAACACCCTCCAAGTCTTTAATAAAGAAAGGTTTTCTGTAAAACAGGCCGGAGTAGATGCACATCAGTTCTTGAAGGAGAGGGCAGTGCAGGCCTCACATAAAGACGCTCCTTTCAGATAAGCAGCATCAGATTCCTGGGGTTGGTCGCTGGCTACCCTCACTTTGAACTCTCATATTTAACCCAGCAGGCTTCAAAGTAGGTGAGAAAATGACCTACCACTTAAAAGCAATTTTTCCTTTTTGAGGAATTCTGGCCTTGGAGAATATCAGCTCTGATATCAGCACATTCCACATCTCCAGGGATTTATCCAACTTTTTATTGCTCTATGTCTAATGTCAGACTAAGTTTTCATCTTAGCCAGAGGAAAAAATCAGGGGGAAAAATCCCAACTCTCTGAAAACCAAGCCTTATTCCACATAATTTATGTCATAAAAATGAAGGAGACACTAAAACCAATAACCATTAGTTCGTCCCTTTCTACTTCTTTAAAACCGATACGAAGTGAGAATTGTTTACAATTCTTAGTCTTGTGTCTGAGGATGTAATTCGGTTGCTGGAATGCTTGCCTAGCATGCATAAGGCACAGGATTCAATTCCCAGCACCACATAAACCAGGCATGGTGGAGCATGCCTGTTATCTCAGCATTTAGGAGGCAGAGGCAGGAAGATCAAAAGTTCTAGGTCATCCTCAGCTATATAATTAGTGATACCGAGGTCAATCTGGGCTGTGAGACTTTGCCTCAAAAAACATACAACCCAGAAAACATTTATTTCCAGTTGTGCAATCTTTTAAAAAATATTTTTATTTATTTGTTTGTTAGCAGAGAGATAGATAGAAATGCAGAGAGAGAGAGACAGAGAGAGAGAGACAGAGAGAGAGAGTGAGTATGGGTACACCACGGCCTCTAGCCACTGCAAACAAACTCCAGATGCATGTGCCACCCTGTGCATAGGGCTTATGTGGGCACTGGGGAATTGAACCCAGGTCGTTAGACTTTGAAGGCAAGTGCCTAAACCGCTGAGCCATCTATCCAGCCCCCAGTTGTGCAATCTTAAAAAAAGAATTTTAATAACATTTTAAGAAATTCAACTCTCTCTCCCGACTCTTCTCTACCTTTTGCCTTGTGACCTGGACTGAACATCCATATGAGTCTGTTCCTCCTTCCCTGGGAACAGCCAGGCTGAGAAGGGGAGAATACTTATCTTGACTTTGGTATTTTCTTCTTGTCTTCTATATGTGTCATGCTTTGGGAGTACCTCTCATTTTGAGTGATATGTAAGATTTAGCTTTGATCTTTAAGGCCTTCACTATTTCTTAATCCCCTCTGGTCTGTTATTAGAAGGGGCTTCTATGTCTGATCTCCCATGTGTGTGTGGAACTGACCCAGCCTTTTCCTAGAATCCTCACAAATTAGGATTTATCCCCAAATAAATTCAATAATTCATAATTTAAAAGGAAATTCAAATAAATTTTCTCCAGCATGTGAGTTAACACAAAAATATACTAGATAAAAAAGATAAAATGATAATGATGAAGAAATTTAGATTTAACCAGGCATGGCAACACATGCCTATAATCTCAGTTATTTTGGAAGCTGAGGTGTGAGGATCATTTGAGCCTGTGAGTTTGAAACTAGCCTGGGCAACATAGTAAGATCCATCTCAAAAAACAACCAGGGCACCTCATAAACAAGGTGTAGTGGCTCATGCCTATAATCTAGCACTCAGGAGGCTGAGTGAGGTAGGAGGATTTTTGTTAATTTGAGGCCAGCCTGGGTTACAAAATGAGTTCCAGATCAGCCTGGGTAGAGTGAGACCCTGTTTCAAAACATAAATAAGGAGGAGGAGGGAAGAAAGGAGAAAGAAGAGGAAGGAAAGGGAAGTTGAAGAAATAATAATTGGGATTTTTAAAGACTCTTTACTGGCAACCTCCATACACATATACAATGTACCTTGAACATAATCCCCTAATAATTAGGAAATTTTCTCAAGTGGTTTTGCCTTACTGAATAGAACAGCAACTATACCTCATCAGTTTCTACTTTATATGGTCATTAGATATCAGTTCTGCTCTATGTATGAGACAGCTTGCCAGTACCAGGAACTTGAAACATTTCTCCCTTTTTTGTGGCTCACACACATAACATGCCAGTGGGCAGCTGTACCACTACAAACAGTTGTGGTGTAATGAGTCACTCAGCTTCCTTGTTATACTATGAGGAAATAGTCATCAGTTTCTAACCCAGTGGTATAGTATACTATTTAAATGACATTCAACTACCATTTACACTTCTGTTTCTGTGGGAAAATTCATTCTGAAGTTATTGTTAGGATATATCACCCCCAAATGCAAACACGTAAGGTTTCCTACTCTGGCCTTTCTAGTGATGATGGTGATGATGATGATGATGATGATGATGATGATGATGATGATGATGATGATGATGATGACAGTGACAGAGGGGACAGCAGTCACTTATTTTTTTAATGAAGGCAAAGATAGTTCTAAACATTTGAATATAAATTCATGTACCGCTTACCCAGGTCTTTGTGGTCATCCTTTGTCTCATTTTAAAGTTAAGGGTAGAAAAGATCAAGCACTTGAAGCAAGGCTGCAGACAGTGGAAGCAGAACACTCGGCTCCAGTGCTCAGAACCACCCTGCAATGCTGCCTTGAAGCAGTGGCACTACCTCTTCTTGGTGGAAAAGAGTCAACTTTAATGTGCATGGAGGACAGACAACCTGAGGCTCTTGTGAAAATGCAGGCTTACTCAGGAGGTCTGGAGTGATGCTGAGGATCTGAATTTTAATAACTGTCTAGGTGAGAGTGGTGTTTCTAGCACACAGACCACGTAAGTGAAGTGGTGAAGTGGAAGACGAGCTTCTAGTTCCCTCGCTGTTTGTCTGCTGTCGAGACATTCTGTGTTGTGTTTATAAGCTGGAGCCTGTCTATTCATGACCATTTTCATGAACTCTTTAAATGGGACTTGTCTCTGGAACTGTAGCATGCTTTAATAGTAACTTTTTGTCTAAGATAACTCATTCTTCGCTCTCAAGACTGCTAGGAGTGCTGAGGAACGCATGCTATGTAATCCTAAAGGCTCTCTGGTACCATTAGGCACCTCTTTAGTAAAGGCAGTCACTGTACATGCACACTGATGGATAGAGCATTCACGTACAGTCCACCTTAACTGTGGCCAGTATTTCAAGGAATTACACTTCTAACAGTTTCTACATCTCTAGTCCAGATTCTAGATCTCTGCTTGTCGTATTTCTCCTGCTTCCTATTCTACTGCCTTCAGAAAAAAACATGAATCATCTCTCCCATTATTTTCTTTCATCTATTTGTTGTTGTTGTTTTTGGAGGTAGGGTCTTGCTCTAGCCCAGGCTCACCTGGAATTCACTATGAGGTCTCAGGGTGGCCTTGAACTCACAGCGATCCTCCTACCTCTGCCTCCCAGGTGCTGGGATTAAAGATGTGCACCACCACACTTATATCTTTTTTTTTTTACTTGCATCTTTTAAATACAGTTACACAGTTTTTGGGTTTGTTTTGTCCTGCTTTTTTTTCTTCTTCAGATTTTAAATGGATGGGTTCTCTTTCTAGTCCATTTTTTTCCCACACTGAATTGAACAGTGAGGTCATTCCAGCTTGAGCTGCACTCACCCCAGCCAGCACCACTTCGAACAACAGAACTATGGTCTAATTAATCACCAAGCTTCCTTTCACACCATGTAGAGAAAGAATAGTCACTTTCCACTTAACTCCCTGAACAGCAGTGGAAAGTCATTCTCCTTGAAGCCGGACCCTTAGGCCTGCAGCCAGTGGCACCTTAACACATTGTACAGCTGACCTTCAGGGGAAAAGGAAAACCTGGAGACTGAAGAAAGCAACTGTCTTCAAGGCACAACACAAGCTATGGTATGGCTGAAAGAAACTATGAGGCCAGCAAGGACATAGAATGGGGGCATAGAGAGAAAACTATAGAAAACACACTACCAAACAAAGACTAGCTTTTCTATGGCTCTCAATGTATATTTTATACTTGGTAATATAATGAAGCAGCATTTTCTTTTGGGTTTTAACAAGAAATATGCATTTTTAAAATTTATTTTAAAATATTTTTATTTATTTGCATGAGAGAAATAAAGCGAATATGGGTAAATCAGGGCCTCTTGCAGCTGCAAACGAACTCCAGATGAATGGGCCACTATGCATCTAGCTTTACATGGGTATTGGGGTATTGAGCCCTGGCAGACAGGCTTTGCAAGAAAGTGTCTTTAACTACTGAGCCATCTCCCTGGCCCTAGAAATATGCATTTAAAGATATTTTTATTTATTTTTTTGAGCAAAGAAAGAGAAGAATATGAACATGTCTGGGCCTCTTGCTGTTGAAAAACAAACTCCAGATACATGTGCTACTTTGTGCATTTAGCTTTACATGGGTACTGGGGAACTGAACCCAGGTTGGAAGACTTTGTAAACAAGTGCCTTTAACCACTGAGCCATCCCCCTAGCCTGAATTATGCATTTACAAAGGCTTAGAGACTCAAAGGAAATAAGCTGTAGTAATTTTACTTATACAAATGACATGAATTGATGACTTTGTATAGAGAAATGAGGAAGAATACCCTTTTTAATAATCAGTCCTGTCAAGAAGTAGGGAAACAGTTGAAAGTTAAAGAGTAAAAATTAAACTAAAGGCCTCCACATGGTTCTATACTCCAGACTGTAGAAAGCCAATAAAAACCATGCAGACAGAAAAACTAGGAGAACCTTTGGGCCTCAAAGCACATTCTGTACCCAGGGCAAATTTCCCGTCTGTCTCATCTTACCTACTTATTCTCCATCCTGTTTCACTCTTGAGTTAAAATCAGCAAATCCTTAGAACAACTTTGTTTGAATGAAAAATCAAAAGGGTTATTTACAAAATAAGGACATTTTTAAAATGCCAAAAAAATGCTCTAATAGTAAAGAACAGTTTGATTTTTCTTTAGCTGGAAATGAATGTTGTGTTAATTTCCAAAAATAATTACAAAGGCCAAGTTTATGTTATAGTATTGTATTCTTTAAACTTTTAAGCAACAGAAGTATAGTTCAATCACCAAGAAGTCATGTTTGACATGTTTATGGTAATAGCTTTACAAATCAATTCCTGTCTTTACTATAACAAGTATCTTTCACTGCTCAGCTGGATTAGAGCATACAGATCTGAGATCGTTTCTGGTGGTGTTTTATAAATATTCTACACAAGTCTTTGAGATCATACTTACAGCTTTAGCAAAAACACCCATGATTTCAGGAAATTGGTGTGTGAGAAAGGCTATCATTGCTGTAGAAGAGCAGAGTCCTGCTGTGAAATGGATGAAAAAAGGAAGCTCCTTCTTTGGATAGACAGAAACATGATGAAAGGCTGCAAGGAAGAAGAGATAGGACTGAATTTTATTTCAGAATACAGCATAAACCAGTCAATATTTTAAAATTAAATCTATTTTTATAAATTAAAAAATGTTGTTAGAGAACAACAGGAACTGTGGCCAAGCAAGGTAGAAGAAAGTTATGTTACTTATTCCAGCATCAATGGCATACCTGCATAGCAAGATGACTGTGCCGAGGCCTGGAAAAGGATGGTTTTGAAAGGTGGTTTTGAAAAAGAGCATTGTCACTTGTTAGCTATGCGCTAAACCCTGCAGAAGTTGCTATGGAGCTGATATGATGAAACACATAAGCATTTGGTAAATGTGAGTGGTTAGTTCTTGTTCTTTGAAAGCTCAGAGAGTAGTACAGAGAAAAAAAGACAGACATGTTATAGGGGATTTCCTAGAACCACTGGCTAATAATTTACCTCTGTTATTAAAATGCTCTATATGTGACGTTTCATTAAGAACTGCAAAAACTGAACTAAATTACCAATGCTCTAGGATTCTGGCCATACTAGAAGTTATTTGCCTTATTTATTTATTTTTGGTTTTTTTGAGGTAGGGTCTCGCTCTAGCCCAGGCTGACCTAGAATTCACAATGTAGTCTCAGGTTGACCTTGAACTCATGGCAATCCTCCTACCTCTGCCTCCCAAGTGCTGGGATTAAAGGTGTGCGCCACCACACCCGGCTTTGCCTTATTTTTTAAAAAAATATTTTATTTATTTATTTGAAATCCAGAGAGACAGAAAGAGGCAGACAGAGAAAGTATGGGCACTGCCACTGAAAACGAACTCCAGACACATGTACCACTTAGTACATCTATCTGGCTTTATGTGGGTACTGGGGAATAGAACCAGGCTTTATAAGAAATTGCCTTTAATTACTGAGACATCTCTCCAGAACGTTTACATACTCAGGTATCTTTTTCTAATGATTACAGGTTTCATTACCAATTTTATTCAAAAGTTGAAAATACTTGACTAATACTATACAGCTGAGCCTACTACAGTGTCTGACACCCAGTAGGCACTCAATAAATTTCTGTTAAACTGAGAGTCAGTTACTTGGAGACTATCAGTCCAGAAAGGTGACTGCTAAGGCTGGACACCGACCTGGGAATTCCTGATGTAATATTCTGCATAAATAAGGGATGACTAATTCAGTGCAGAACCAAGGTCAGCTATAAATTTTACTTTTTTTAAACATAATGATTAACAGAGGAGGTTATATACCTAGGTTTCCAATAGCTACAACATTTTTATATATCTTATACTATTCTCAGAAAGTGTATACCAAACACAAATTAACTTTAAAAACCCAGAAATTTTCGAAAGACTTGAGCCATGTTTAAAGTAAAAGTCCAAAGGAAATGAACTTTAAAAATTTAACTTTATTATTTATTGTTTGTGCTGTGTGCATAGTCGAGTGTGTACGTGTGAGTGTGGAAGTCACAGGACAATTTTTGGGTCCATTCTTCCCTGTCCACCTCATTTGAGGCAGGGTTTCTTGCTCTGCTAAAAATGAAGTTTTTGTAAGTTAAAAACATTAGAAAGTATAAACAATATTGTTCTGTCAGTATACAAAGAACCAGTGATCCCTTCGGTCTGATCCCTCAACCATGCGAGGCTGACTTCTTCCAGGAAACCAAGAGAAACAAACTCTGGTATTTCAGAAGGCATGAATAAGACAGAAAATTAATACTAGCTAACCCCTAAGCATTTTATAAACCCCCATAAAGGGTTCATTTTTAAAAAAATAACCTTAAGAGATAGATTGTATTATCTTTTAAGGTAGAAAATTGCATACCTTTAGTAAGAAAACGTCATAAAATATGAGCTTTTTATATTGTAGGAGAAATCTAATTATTTCTTTTTGGATTGCTTTTTGTAGATTCATTTGTCAGTCAATGTTTGCCTAATACATCAATATAATGGATGACTGACTAGTACAGAAACACTCCCTTGGAACGAAAGTTCAAATTTCATCACTAGCTTGTAAAGAAAAATTTATCAGGAGACATAAAAGTCGACAAAATAGCTATGTGAACTAGGGGGAATAGTTCAAGTCTGAACTTATGAGGTCCATAAGCAAATTCCAGAATGCCGTAAGTCATATCAAGGCTGGAGGAGAATTAAAAACAAAAACCATTAAGTTCTCCTGGGTATTAGAATTCCACATTATTAAAAATGTGTTCATTCTACCACAGTCAGAGACAGAAAAAAATACTGTAAGACCATATAGTATAATCAAACAAAATCCTCCAGCATATGCTTCAACTCCCACCCCCTGGAGTTTGTACCCTATATGGAGTTAGAATTAATAAAGGCTCGCCAAAACACTGTTTGGTCTTAGACCTTATGACTCTGACATAAGAAAATAACTTTTTTATTCATATTAATATGCAAAGTTGGCCTTAAATTAGCAATACTTTACAAAGGATGACATTATTTTAGTCTAAATGTTGTATCCTAATATAACAAAACTCTTATCTTGTTATTTTTATTTTACAAGATAAGGCCTTTCTTTTTTCATATTTCATTTATTTGCAAGCAGAGAGATACAGATAGAAAGAGAGAGAAAGTGAGTATGTGTGCATCAGGGCCTCTTGCCACTGTAAACAAATTCCAGATTCATGTGCCATTTTGTTCATCTGGCTTATGGGAGTACTGGGGAATTGAACCCAGATTGCTAGGGTTGTCAGACAAGAAGCACCTTAACTGCTGAGATGTCTCTCCAGCCCAAAATAAGGCCTTTCTATATGAAAGCCCAGACTAGCTTCAAACTCAATTCTGCATTAGCCTCCTAAAGGCGAGGGTTCAAGGCATGTGCTGTTACAGCCAGGTGTATAATACACTCTTGTATATCAATGTCCCACAATTAAAGATCTATTCCTTTGCCTTAAAAGTCTTTGTTTCTATTCATTTTTAAAAGATAAGATCTTTTTTCCTTCTTTCCTCCCACTTGCCTTCCCTCCCTTCCTTCCTGTTTTTGAGATCAGGTCTAACATATTCCAGGCCTTGAATTTGGTATGATTCTCCTGCCTTTACTTCCTTAGCGCTGGGATTATAGGTGTGCCCACCTTGCCCAGTTTATGAGATGCTGGGCACAGGGCTTTGTGCATGCTGGGCAAGTATTCTACCTACTGAGTTACTTCTCCAGCCTCGTGATTCCTTTTAAATGGAAAAATAAGAACAAGAAAAAATATTGTTAGCCACACCCTAGGAAGAAAAATGAAATTTCCCTCACTAATGACCTCTTAATTCCAAAGTCAACAGATTCTTCTAGCAACTGTCTTTCCTATTATCTCAGCTACTCCTCCTCACTGGAAAGTTCTACCTCTTACTAGTTTCTCGGCTCTCTCATTCCAGCTCTTAACTTTGTCTCTGACTACTCCTACACAAAGTCAACTGATTTCTTGCCATCCATTCCTTGGAATTTTTTGTGCTCCATGATTCTACCGTTGGGTCACTTTTCATACTGTACAGCTTTCTTTAGCAATCCCATTCTTGGACAGAACTTCTTTAGCTACCAAGAAAATGATGAGTCCTTAATCACTTTTCTGAGAAATGGAGAGAAAGAGGTATCAGGACGGCTGGAAATTTTATTAAAACAACTTGATCCTATCTCGTAGGCTACAGTTGACTGGCCCAGGCATAAACACTTGGAAATAAAAGATCTAGTAGATCTAGGAGAGACCTAGATGTTTTAGATGTAAGATGTACTGGTTGAATTAAAGACATACAGATGTAAAAAGCTGAAGACACATTTACCTGTATACCTATGAAGGGAACCCCAAGCTGCAAAGAGGAAAACCTGGAGAGACAGCCCAGCCCAGTGGTTAAAGGCACTTGCTGCAAGGACTGATGTCCCGGATTCAATTCCCCAGTGCCCACATAAAGCCGAGTGCTCAGTGACACATGCACTAGAGTTCGTTTGTGGTGACAGGAGGCCCTGGTGGTGTACCCATACATACATCTCCCTCTCTTTCTCTCTGTGCAAATAAATACATGTATATATATTTTAAATAAATGTATATATATTTTAAATATTTTATTTATTCATTTCAAGGAGAGAGAGAGAGAGAGAGAGAGAGAGAGAGAGAGAGAGGGAGGGAGAGAGAGAGAGAGAGAGAGAGAACACACCGGGGCCACCACCTCGTGGGTCTGGCTTATGTGGGTACTGGGGAATTGAACCCAGGGCCTTAGGCACTGGAGGCAAGTGCCTTAACTGCTGAGACATCTCTCTAGCTCAGTATATTTTTTAAAATATAAGATGTAAGAATAAAGTAGATTAACTGAGAAAAGCAGAAATGAGACATGGTACAAAGGGTCAGGGAAGGAAAACAGAGAAATGAGGACAGAGATTGAAAGGGGCAGCTGGAGATAGAGGTAGCCATGTAACTGGCTCCTGGCAATCCTGATGGTCATGTCGTTTCTGCTCCTAAGTCTCTGCTGACTTGCTTTTGGATTCTATAACCTGGTGCTCAAGTAAGCACCTTTACCTGCTGAGTTACCTCCTCAGTCCTGGTGTTCTTTCAAAAAAAATCCCTATTTATGTTGAAGTATGAAGTGACTACTACTTACACCCACAAAATGCCTTCAACAATTACTACTTATATATTATATACTTGTACTTTATCTAGATACTATTGTGGGGGGCTGGAAAAATGGCCCTTGGTTAAAGGTGCTTGCTTGCAAAGCCTGCTGACCTGGGTTTGATTCCCTAGTACCCATGTAAAGCCAGATGTACAAAGTGGAGCATGCATCTGGGGTTTATCCTCCTTAGCAAGAGGCCCTGGTGTCCCCATTCATATTCTCTCTATTTCAAATAAATGAATAAGAACATTTAAATATAAATGCTATTATGTATATATGTTAAATTGGTTATATAGGCTGGGCGTGGTGGCACACGCCTTTAATCCCAGCACTTGGGAGGCAGAGGTAGGAGGATTGCCATGAGTTCAAGGCCACCCTGAGACTACATAGTGAATTCCAGGTCAGCCTGGGATAGAGCGAGACCCTACCTCGAAAAACCAAAAAAATAAATAAACAAATAAATATAACATTTATATATACATGCATACTTATACATACATATATGGTTTGTGTAATTAATGGGAGATTACATAGGGAACCTGACTTTTTGTTGTTGTTCATATCTGAGGCTGGCGCTCAAACCCAAGACCCTTGCATACTAGGCAAGCATTTGAACACTTGAACTACACCCTCAGCCTAAAAACCTGACTTTCCCCCTCTACTTCTATTCCCACACCTTGCCCCTCCCCATGGTATGTAAAAAAATTGGCACTCTCTGCAGGCATGGTGGCTCATGCCATTAATCCCAGCATTTGGGAAGCAGAGGTAGAAGGATTGCCATGAGTTCGAGGCCACCCTGAGACTACATAGTGAATTCTAGGTCAGCCTGGGCTAGAGCAAGACTCTACCTCAAATATAAAATAAAATGATAAAATA
>PVHP010047816.1:0-12772 GCA_004024765.1 Zapus hudsonius | reverse complement strand
CTCAGATCTGCCCCCAAACACACCTTTGGGCTGGACCCCAGGATCCATCTCAAGTGACACCTCTTCCAGCCAGGCAGCACGAGCTTTAATAAAACATCTGGGTCATTTAATCTTTATTGATCTCACTCACTGATAGAGATTCTGTTGTATTTTTCAGAAGGCAGTGAGAGAGCCGTGGACAACCCAATTCCACCAACAAGATATGGCATGATGGCTGACATCCTGGCATGAGATGAACCCACCCCTGGCCTGTTGGGCACTGTCTGTAGGTACTGCTACTGAGGGCACGGAGAACAAAGGGTTAAGGATGTATGAGTGAGGTGAAACCCCGATAATTCGGTAGGTGTTTCCTGGCTCCATCAACCCTGACTCCCAACCCACATGGGCTAGCAACAGGAACCAGCATCCCATCTCAGCATGACTGGCATTGGGTATCAGAAAAACTTCCTTGTACCCATCCCCACCGACCGTGGCTAGAATCACGTCTTTCCCGCCACTCAGGCCCCCAAATGAGGTATTCTCAGGTTGTCCATACTCACCTATCCCAGTGCAGGCCGCTAACTCACCACCCCAATCAATCAATCCCCTTTTCTCTTCCCTATTCCCCATCCCCCTGACCCCCTTTTTCCTATAAATGTAAGTTCCCCCAATTGAATAAAGAACCACGTGGATATACTATACGCATCTGCGTTTGTGTCTCGCCGGATCCCCCTGCGTCAGCCCCCCAGCTCTGTGGACCCCAGCCCTGAGACAGCGGATGGCTTGCTCAGGTCCCACTGCTTCTCTGTTTTCCCTCTGCAGAGGCCAACGGTGCCCCCGGAGGCAAAAACAACACTGGCCTATCATACATGGCCCAAATGAAACCTATGAGAAAATGTCAAGATAAACAAGAGGCCTACCTCCACAGAAAGTCAGATAACCCATGAATGGTCAATGGAGACAGACACCAATGATACCCAACACAACTCGAAGCAGAAGTTCAGAGACACTTAAGATCTCAACAATAAAGCAGACTTAAAACTCACCCACCATGATGCAGGGAACTGAGCAGAAGAGGGACAGAAAGAATGTAAGAGCCATGGTGGGGGGAGAATATCCAGGGACATTACCCCCCTCAACAACAATGCACAGAAGGGGAAGAAAAAAAACTGGCTACCTTTAGTGTAGTCTATAAACCCCTACCCTATGGACAGATCCAGTATGCGCACCGAGGAAGGACCCCAGTGGGTAGGGGACAGAGAGGAAGGAAATGGGGTACCATCACTAGATTTGCTCAGACAGTATTTCTAATTATTCATAATAAAGATATAGAACAAAACAAAACAAATAAACATCTGGGTCTATGGAGGGACATCCATTCAAACTATTATAGCAAAATGAGGGTGAGCTCACTGTCCTCCCTCAATTCATTGTTACATTCTGCAGGTGGCAAATGGCCAGTCACATAGCATGAGGTGAGAAACTACCAGAGCTTTGAAGTTCAGTGAGACAAAGGAGTATTGGTTTTAACTGTGATAAGGAAGTTAGGAAAAAGATGAGGCCGGAGAATACCTGCGGAGGATTATCTGAACTTCTCTGGAACCCATTGTAAATGTGTGAGTTGCCAGATGTAGGCATCTGCTTATTTGTGCTTGTTAATTTATGTGTCTAATGTCACATACACATCTCTGTACCCTATAAAACCCCTTTGTATGAAACCAGGGCTTGGGGGCCGAATGCTTTATTTATGTTTGGCCTGTTGGCGTAAATTCCTAAATTCATAATAACAATAAATGGAACTCCACTCTCCTCTTGCTGAAACAGCTTTGTCTGTAAGTCACGGGGAATTTCTACAGCAAAACTACCACAGTTGTCTATGTAAAGGGTTTGGTACTAGAGACTGATAACTGATGGAAGGATTTGAATAGCTTTTTTAAAAAAATATTTTATTTATTCATTTTCAAGCAGAGAGAGAGAGAGAGAGAAAGAGAGAGAGAGAGAGAGAGAGAGAGAGAGAGAGAGAGAGAGAGAGAGAGAACACCAGGGTCACCACCTTGTGGGTCTGGCATATGTGGGTCCTGGGGAATTGAACCTGGGGCCTTAGGCACTGGAGGCAAGTGCCTTAACCGCTGAGCCATCTCTCTAGCCCTTGAATAGCTTTTTGAATGGATTGGGGTGAGAAATTATAGTGAGACAAAGAGCTAGAAACAGACCTTACCCGGTGGCAACATGAATTCTGCAGCCAACTCTCCTTTCCTTGCTTCACTTTTCTCTTTTATAAAATGAGAATAATAAAGCAGCACCTAATTACAGGATTGTTAAGACCAAATGAGCTACCCACATGTAATGAGATACCCACTTACGCTTAGAACCGTGTTCACTCAACACACATTAGCTACCACGATTCTTCCCAACACTTATTTTACAGATAATAAAACTGACTTCCTCAGAGAGTTTGACACTTTCTGGAGATCCCCCAGTTGGCTGTATGCAGGGAACTTTGCTAAAGCAATCAGCCAGAAAGTGGGTGGGCCTGAAAGTCACGGGTGTGAATGACCAATGACAAGCATTTAATTTCCACAGTTGTTAGTAAAATTAAACATTGATTGTCAAAAGAGTCTCCAATTAAGAGTCACTAATTACATCACCAGCTCAATTGTCATGCAATTTATATACAATTACCCCAGAACAAATATTTAATTACTTTCTCCTTAATAAGTTGAACTAATATTGTTCCTCGAGCTTTCGGATAGGAATATGAGAACGTTTAATTGATGTGGAGACATGAAGTTGGAGATGTAATGAGACAAAAGGCCCATTGTGAGGGAGAGAAGGTATCTGTTGGTGTGAAGTCAGCCTAAGGGTGTTGAGAAGGAAGAGATCCTGAGAGGAAAACCCTTTGTGTCTATGGTAGTGGGTGTGGAGGTGGCTGGGGGAACATACAGATGTGTGGGCCATCCCAATAAAAGGAGCAATTTATTGTCCTGGTGCGATGGCAAATGGAGAGAGGAAATTTAGAAGCCCCTATGCTCAAAAGGTATGTCCTGTACTATAATGGACTTTTGTAGTAGTTATGCCCCATACTGTATATAGTCTTTTATGCTGGAGCTTTTATACTGTTTCAAGGTTGTGATCTGTATTAGAGCTCCTACTATCAATCACCTTATGTGTCTTTTATTTTATTTTATTTTATCTATTCATTTTCAAGCAGAGAGAGAGAGAGAAAGAGAGAGAGAGAGCGCACCAGGGCCACCACCTTGTGGTTCTGGCTTATGTGGAACCTGGGGAATTGAACCCGGGGCCTTAGGCACTGGAGGTAAATGCCTTAACCGCTGAGCCATCTCTCTAGCCCTTATGTGTCTTTTTATCTCCATAGCACAGCTGCACACATCTATCTGCGAAACTAACCATTTGATCCTGTTTCTTTAAAACTTTTCTGTTTCACACTCAAAGGTCTCTGGCACTAGGCTAGGGTTTTGAACTCTATAAATTAATACTCCAACATAAGGTAAATATGCTCTGAACCATCAAGAATCAGAATCCAGACTTAGGAAGATATTCCCCTGGGCCCACTCTGATGTGAAAATAAATTGATTCTCCACCCAGTCTCTGGTGTAGGTTCTGTGAGCCTCAGTTTCCAGTATCAATGGAGGTTGTCATTGGTTAGCTCTACACTGAGGCTCAATGTCTTACTCTACTTGTCCATGTTTCCTTCTTCAACAATGTCGATCAGAAAAGCACTCCAAAACATTCATCTTCAACATTAAATTGCCTTTCATAGCCTGCTCTGGCAAACTCAACCTACCATCCCAAAGCATTGGGTTTTTCTGAGTATCAGAGGATTCGGCTCGTGCCTTAGGAGGCTCTGACTGCAGACGTGTGTTTGGAGCTGGTCCTTGGGAGCTTATCTAAGTCTGAGATGCTCTCTGATGAGAAAAGGAAAGGTCATAGTTAGTAGCCTGTTGTGGTTTGAATGCAAATTGCCCCTGCTGCAGCTACCTTCCACTTGCGGGACAAACATCCGATCCAAAGCAGCTTATGGAAGGAAAGGGTTAATTTCAGGCTTACAGAATCCAAGGGAAACACCTTCAATGCTGGAAGAAGCTATTTCATAGATCACTGCAGAGAGCCACCAACAAACAGCCAACAAACATAAACAACCAGAGTTCAAACTGCTCTGAACACACCTTAGGGCAAAACTTAAGATCCATCCCCTAGGGACACACATCTTCTCCAGCAGGGATCCGGCCACTGGAAACTCAAGTTGCAAGCTCAATTATTTTTTTTCTTTTTTATTAACGTTCTTTAAAAAATATTTACTTATGAGAGAGAGAGAGAGAGAGAGAAATAGAGAAAGAAAGAGAGAGAGAATTGGGTATGCCAGGGCCTCCAGCTACTGTAAACAAATTCCAGACATATGTGCCACTTTGTGCAACAGGCTTTATGTGTACTGGGGAATTGAACCCAGGTAATCAGGCTTTGCAGACAAGTTCCTTTAACTGCTAAGCCATCTCTCTAGCCCAAGAGTTTAATTTGGGGGGGTGGGGTGGGGGTGAGATTGAGGTTGGGTCTCATTCTAGCCCAGGCTGACCTGCGACTCACTCTGTAGTTCCAGGCTGGCCTTGAACTCACAGTGATTCTCCTATCTCTGCCTCTCCAGTGCTGGGATTAAAGACGAGAACCACCTGTCATGGTTTAATCCAGGTGTCCCCCACAAACAAATGAATGTGTTCTGATAGATTGATCCTCAGCTGATGGCAGTTTGGATTTTACAACCTTGCTAGAGCTGTGTTGTTGGGGCATGTTTATTGGGTTATAAACCAGCTTCCCCTTGCCAGTATTTGGCACACCTTTCTGCTGCTATTTGCAGTGCTGTGGTGGAGGTGATGTCCACCTCTCTGCTCATGCCATCGTTTTCCCTGCCAGGATGGAATCTCCCCTCAAGTCCATAAGCCAAATAAACCCATTCCTCCACAAGCCACTTTTGTTTGGGTTCTTTCTGCGCAGCAACTAGAAAGCTGACAGCAACACCACCACAGCCAATTTATCAATCTTAATAATAATAAAAAAAACTGCCTGAGTCTATGGGGCCATACATTCAAACCACCTGTCTCTTTTAGGCTCATGTGGTTGAATACTTGGCCCCCAGCTGGTGTCGCTTTTTGGAAAGGTTGTGGAGCCTTAAGGAAGTAAAGCCTTGCTGGAGGAAGTAGGTCACTGGGGGTGAGGGTGAACCTTGAGGTTTTATAGCCCAGCCCCATTTCCTATTTGTCTACTGCTTCCTGAATATGGACAACGAATACTAACACAACAGTCTGGCCTCCTGCCACGGTGCCTTCCCTGCCATGGTTGAATGTACCCTCTCAAAATGTCAAGCGAGAATCAACGTTTCCTTCCTTAAGTTGCTTCTGGAAAGGTATTTAGTCACAGCGATGAGAGAGTAATAAAGACAGGACCCCAGAGAAAGAAGACCCTGAGAATATGGGGTGGGAGAAAGCAGGAAGGGGGAAAGGGTTAGACCTACAGTCACTACAGACAACTGCTTTACCTGAATGGATTTGAGATTCTGTCTGTGGGAGAAGCCATGTTCCTCCAGCACCTTTCCATGGAGTTCCAGCACATTCCATGGAGTTGCCCCTTGATATTATCTCTGGTATACTCTGAGTGCTCTAGCATCCGTGGGACACTTGTAGAATAGTATATAGAGAAAACTATAAATTTACATGAGAAAGACAGTTATTTCACATGCTTGTGTAAGATTAGTAGCCTGAAATATAAAGCTTATTATTTATTTTAGGCAGTCTGTTCAAGAGGAGTTGAGCTTGCTGTATAGACTTGTAGAAGAAGAAGGAGGAAGAGGAGGAGGAGGAAGAGGAAGAGGAGGAAGAAGAGAAAGAGGAGGAGAAAATGTAATCAACTCAGACCTTGAGGCAAGAGAGAGAGAGGTGGAGTCATCCATACAAATCTTTTCTCTAAGCCTTCTGAAACATGGGAGTTGATGAAATATATGAACCAATTACATGCAATGATTTTTGTCAGGATAATTAATCTCTCTGAGCCCTTGGCTTCCTCTGTAAAATGGATATCATTACATTGCTGGGCAGTCTATGTCAGTCCATTTGAAGGAGAAGCGAGATCTCATAAGTGTAAAATGACAGAGAAATGTGTTGTGAGTATGGTGGTCTCGTGATTTCATCTGGGGTGGGTGCTCTTGGAGCAAGACCTTGGTTTGGGAGTGAGGCGATCCTTCTTCAGAGAAGGTTTTCTTAACCAGATATGGAAATGATCACCTTTGAACTCTGGAGCCCTTGTTCCACACCTTCTTCACAGCATTTACCTCAAACAATATTTCCTTCCTACCATTTGATTAGCCCTATCAATAGGCAAGGGAATGTCCCAATACCAACTACCTATGATGGGCCAAGAACTGACCTGGGTGATCTATTCCCTTGCGTTCAGATACTAGAACTGTATCTCTACTAGGAAATTTTGTAAAAGATTTCAAAATGAAGAAAGAGACTGCTGTGTGTCCCTCCTAGCACAGCCTGCTAGCTTCCCTGACTCAGTTGGGATCTGTACTTTGAACTGTCATGGAGATATTTTATAACTCTATTCTTCCTTAAAAAAATAATAAAAAAGCTGACAGCAATGCAAATGGGATTTTTTTCATAGAAATGCAAATAAAGTGTCTCAGCTGGGGGTGCAATTAGTTAAATATTGTCTAGGAGCTATGACTGATTTTTCAGACATTTTGTGAATTTCAATATTGCTTTTGTTTGACCTCTGCATGTGTGTGGTATGTGTATGCATAGTAATATACGTGTGTATGTATGTGTGTCCAGATGTGTGCACACAATGTGCACATGTGTAAAGGCCACAGAAAAATGTTGGGGGTCCTTGAACAATCTTCCATCTGTTCTTGTGGTGGTTTGAATGTAAAGCGTCTCGTATAGGCTCGTATGTTTATGATTAAGCTTCCTACTAAGTCTCTAGCCTTTTTGAGGTAGAATCTTGCTGGATTAAGGTGTGTTGCTGGGGGCAAAGCTTGGGGCTGATTACTGAAGCCCTTGTGGGTTTGAGAGCTGGCACACTCAGGTGATTCCCTTCCTGCTCTGTGAGAAGATATGTTGTCCCAACTGCCTGCTCTGCTATGATGAACCTTCCCCTCAAAACTGTAAGCCTGAAACAAACCCATTTCTCCCATAAGCTGCTTCTGGCTGGGTGTTTTGTCCCAGCAATGTTAACATAACTGCTACAGTTCCCTTGAGACCGAGTCTCTCACTGAACCTGGCTCTGAAGTTTTTAGTCAGACTGGCTGGCTAGCGAACCCCAGAAATTCTCCTGTCTTTCTCCTCCCTATAGCAATGGGGTTACAGGCATGCATGACATACACAGCTTCTTACATGGGGGCTGGGGATCAAGTTCAAGAAGCTGTCACACCTTCATGCTTGCATGGCAAGTGCTCTTACCTGTGGAACCATGTCTTCATCCCCAAATTTTAGCATTCTTGATTGTCATGTGACTTCCTGGGGAGAAATTTCAGTACTTGTGATTGTCACGTGACTTTCTAGGCAGAAGGGAACAACCATGTACTCACCACACTGGCAACAGACCAAATAATCAACTTCACTCAAGTCTAGTTTAGTGATGAATGAGTTTATTAGGGTTATTTACAGAAGTATGGGAAAAATAAATGAAGTTTGACATATATATCTCCATGAGTAAATAAGAAATACCCAGAAAACTGAGTAAATCTCAGATGGGTAACTTAAACCAGGGCTTCTTAACTCCTTTTTACCTGAGAAATTTTTTTGCCCCAGATATATATATATATAAAAGTATAAACCAGGTATATGAATGGAACTCATACTGGTAGTAAATCATAAATTCATTTAAAACAATTTTAGTATGCATATAATTTTACCATTTACTACATACAAAAGCAGTTTTGCATCCTAATGAGAGGGATATGCTTGTTTATTTTTACATAACAATTAAATATTGGCTGAATATTTCATAATGGAGGATGTGTGTCATCTTCAACAGTTTTCAGCATCCACATTTTGATGCTATAATCATCAATTCTGGGAATGTCGCTTCACATAAATACATAATACAAAATGGCGGAAGTGTGTTTAGAACCATTTAGGAAGCTGGAAATTCTGCCCTAATCCAAAGCCAAAATTCATGTAATGATTAAAACACACACACACAAGTCAGCAACTATAACTGCACAACTTTTCATATCCAATATTCCAAAACGATTAAATCCAAAGACATACTAATTTTATCCTTACGTGCATTTGGAATGAGAGTGGGAGAATATCAAAAATCTTTTTGTTTCCTGTAATTGAGTCATTGTTTGCGTAAGAGAAGAAAACTCTGTATGTGTAAGGAGATGTAAGGAGAGTGAGACAGAAAGTATACCAGACAGGGCTGGAGAGATGGCTCAGTGGTTAAGGCACTTGCCTCCAGTGCCTAAGGCCCCAGGTTCAATTCCCCAGACTCACAAAGTGGTGGCCCTGGTGCTATTTCTCTCTCTCTCTCTCTCTCTCTGAATCTCTCTGCTTGAAAATGAATAAATAAAATATTAATTTTTTTAAAAAGGAAAGTATACCAGACAGACAAAAGGATTGCTTTATTTCCTTGAGATATAGTCTCTGAGGCCAGAGCTGCTGACCAGAGAGTCCCAGGGATTCCCCTGTCTCTGTGCCCTGCAGGGGTAAGGGTTACAGGTGCACATGGCCATACTCACCTTTTCATATGAGTACCAGGGATCGAATGGGGACCCGCTGGGGCCCTCATGCTTGCATGGCAAGCGCTCTTACCTGCTGAACCATTTCCCCAACTCCGACATCACAGCTCCTGCATGGAACTGAATTTTGAGTGACTAATGGGTATGGGCTGGGAGCTGGGCTGTTACAGAACTCCAAGCAGAGGAAGTGGCACATGTTGGTATAAGCATTCCAGCATGAACTAGACGATACATCCATCTACATAAACCAGATGGGCCTGGGGACGATATGTCCAGGCACCAAGTAGGGAAGGGTCAACAGAGACCACGCCATTAAGCCTGCATGCTGGGCCAGGGGACACAGACCTGATTCCATATAGGAGGGAATTTGGCAAATTTCATCTATGAAGGACCAGATGGTAAAATGGAGTCTTTGCAGTCTGCCATTGTAGCTCCCTGGAAAAGCAGCATGTTGTATAAATAAATGGGTGTGGTGGCATTCCATTAAAACTTTATTTACAAACATAGCCTGCAGGCTGGAATTGGCCTGGAGGCCTCCCTGTAGTCTGTCTACCCTTACAGAGGAAAGGAGAGCATCAGGGCAAGATTTATGAGGCTATAATATGCAAGACAGATTGAAACAGGAGATGTGTAGGGAAGCCGGATGAAACAGCCAAACCACGAATTTACAAGTCTGAGTCTCTGAGCTGGAGTGGCAGCCATAAGGACTGAAAAGAGACATAAAACCATTTTGCACATGGGACACAGGCCCTGAAGCTAAACGCATTCTGGAGACAGAGACACAAAGGTTAAAAGTAGATCCCACCTCTGAGCCTGTGTAGGAGGAAGGGTAGCATAGATTGTGTGCTTTGATTTTTAGGCAATACCTACTTCAGTAAAAGAGACTTATCATGAGTTGCAAAGGCAGACATTTATTTTTCAGATGTGAATATTACCCACAGAAGGAGGGGAAGGGATTGGGGGGGTGGCAGACTTGGTGAAAGGCGAGCCCTTCCAAATAAACTAATGGGAAAGGAAATGGATACATCTGAAAATGTATCCATTTTGAATAAACCAGTGAGGCTTTTGGGGGTTCTGTTTCCCCAACCCCAGGTTGTCACATAAGATAATGTTGCTAAAATGTTTGGAGTTTAGGGAGAGAGATGTCTGAAGATGTGGTTTTACTATATCTCATAAACGTTGATTGTGTGGAAACCTCTGGAAAACAAAACAAAAATTCCAACTCTGCACAGTATCCGCGAATAGCTTCCCTTCTCTTTTTATGGCGGCTGTGTCTTGCTCAAGGCTTAGAGATGTCATTAGAAATAGGTATTTTCGGGCTGGGGAGATGGCTCAGCGGTTAAGGCACTTGCCTCCAGTGCCTAAGACCCTGGGTTTAATTCCCCAGGACCCACATAAGCCAGACCCACAAGGTGGTGGCCCTGGTGCTCTCTCTCTCTCTCTCTCTCTCTCTCTCTCTCTCTCTCTCTCTCTCTGTATCTCTCTGCTTGAAAACGAATAAAAAAAAAGAAATAGGTATTTTGGGTCTCCAGGCCAAGGTATTAATGATTTAGCAAGTCACAATCATTCGTGTATTGGGGTCTTTTGACTCAGGTTTGTGTGGGGGAAGCAGAGAAGGGTGCCTAGGTGCTCTGGGCCAGGCTTGGGATAAATATGATCACTTTGCATAATTCATAGTAACATAAAGATTTGTTCAGTTGAGGTAGTTTAGACTCTGCACAAAAATTTCAGGGGAGGTTGACCTCTGCGCATCTCTACACCATTTTCCATTTTCTCAAGTAAAATGAAATGTGAAATAGATCTGGTTTTAGCGGCAATATCTTGTTTTTATTTGCCCACAAGGGGACAGAGTGACAGTATCTTTGAAAAGCCAGACATGTGTGCAGACCTGAGGGTTGCTCTCTGGAGTGCCAACCTATAAGAACTCGTGGGCCTTTTGAATGCAGAGAAATTTGACAGAAAATAAAATGAGTTGAGTGGAGGGGTGGTGGGTGGTAAAACCTTGCATTTCCTGGGATTATGCAGACTTCCTTCCTGGCATTTCCTGCCTGGCACTGTGCCAGGTTCTTCTTCAATAAAGCAGCTCACCGGAATCCGTCAGAATAGGAGTTTGAGGGGATGGTGGAGACGAAGGCATGGATTTGGAGTAACTTAGAAATCCTTTCTCACTTCGTTGAAAAAGTTCCACTACCAACAGGGTAAGGCTGTGTGCCATAAAATGAACCGAGGTTTGGAAATGGCAAGGTCGGGAGTTCACATCCTGTGTCTGCCAGTTACTAAATGTCAGACTTTGTGTTACTTGCTTCATCTCATGAAACTTCCATTTCTTCATCTGTGAAATGAGAATTCAAAGATATCCAGATTTTAAAATTTTACTGTGTGTGTGCGTGTGTGTGTGTGCACATGTATGTGAATGTGAAGGTCAGAGGACAACCTTGGGTATTATTCTTAGGACCCTGTCTACCTCTTTTTGAGACAGTATCTCTCATTGACCTGCATATGATGGTTTGAATGTAATATGTACTCCATAGCCTCATATATTTGATTAAGTCTCCTACTTAATCCCCAGTTGGAGGAGCCTTGGGCAGTGAAGCCTCGTTACTGGGTGTGGAACGTGAGGTTTGTTAGTCAAGCCCCACTGGGTGTTCATTGTGAACTCACTCTTTCTGCTTCCTCTCTGCTGATGTGACAAGATATGACACCCTGTTGTCTGCTCATGCCATGCCTTCTCTGCCATGATGAAGCTTCCCTCAAAACTGGAAGCTGAAATAAACCCTTTCTTCTCATAAGCTACTTCTGGTCAAGTGTTTTGTCCCAGCAACAAGAAGGCAACTGTTCTAGAATCTGCCTGTCTCCATTCCCCTAGTGCTGGGATTTCAGGTACACCTGGCATTTTTATCTGGGTTCTTGGCATCTAACTCAGGTCCTCATATTGTAAGGCAAGCATATTTTTTTTCTTTCTTTCTTTCTTTTTTTTTTCCAGGTAGGGTCTCACTCTTGCCCAGGCTGACCTGGAATTCACTATGTAGTCTCAGGGTGGCCTCGAACTCATGGTGATCCTCCTACCTCTGCTAAGGCAAGCCCTTAACCCACTGAACTATCTCCCCAGTCCCTCCAGACTTTTAAAGACTTTATAAACTACCAAGCCCAGGTTTTGCCACTAATTACTAAATAATAAGATTATGGGGTAAAAAGAACCAGTGGTTTCTGAGCTTGCTGGTGAAATTCAATCATGGTTGCTACTTTGTGTGTTCAGAATAGATCCAGGGTAGTTGAGGCCTAATTAGTTTCCACATCCTGTGCCTGGGCATGTGGGGCCCAGGAAAGGGTGTTTGCTATACACCTCTGTGGGGTGAGGGGTGAGGTCACCATGCAGGATGGAAAGATCCAGGCAAGGAAGAGGAGAGGTGTTCTTAGGATGGGCTGCTTGCCCTATGTCCATGAGCAAATCATATTGATACGGTAATTGATAACTAATATCGTAAGTGACACGGAGAGAGAGTTTTTGGAATCTCCCCCCTCTGAGTTCGTGTCCTCTGATGCAAAAAGAATTATACACAGGGACAGAAGTAAATCCTTTTTATACACATTTATTCTGATTAATATTTTATTGGGAAAAGGAAAATTGGGATAGAAAAGCAGATCAATCACCATGTGGTTCGTGAGGTCATAAAACATTCACAAAGTGAATGAATCACCCAAAAAAGTGAAGAAACAAAATAATATACATGTTAAAGACAATTTCCCTTCTTTCCCCCCATCTCTGATCTCGAGAGGGGGAAAAAAATAACACTCACCGGCCGGGTTCCAATCACTTCCCCGCCAGCAGTCGGGACAGAAGGAAAAAGCCAAAAAGCCCCTCCCAAGTTTAAGTTCGGACTTTGAAAGATTTCCTTGCTGGGGGCAGTGGTCAGCTGTGGCCTGGGAGGGTAGCGTGACGTGACATCCTCTGTCTGAAGCCATCCCTCTCTACCTATGGGGAGTTCTTCCTCCTAACCCATCTCAATATCACCTGTTAGAGCTTACGTCCTTGCTACC
>PVHP010047815.1:0-12760 GCA_004024765.1 Zapus hudsonius | reverse complement strand
AGACAGAGTGCTTAACACAGGCACAAGGGCCTGAGACTCCCCAGAACCCACGTAAACAGTGACCCCAGACCTGTGCGAGAGGAGACTGGGGAATCCCTGCGGCTCCGTGTTCAGGGACAGGCTCCAGTCACCTCAAGGAAATATGCAGAGGAGGCTAAGAGATGAACACTCCCCGTGCCTGCCACACACACGCACGCACACACACACACACACACACACACACACACTACTGCACAGGCAAAATCCCCTTTCCAACCTGTTAAACATACTCCTGTGGAAAACAAACGGACTATACCAGTTTTTGAATACAGTTCCTTCTGTCCTGGCCTTGTGATATTTCATCAGAACCCTGCATCTTAAGTGACTTATTCTTGGCTTCCCCACCCCTTCAGTGTGGGTATATTATTACTCACTCAAAATACAGTTCATGTTTCAAAAATACAAAGAAAAGAAGGAAGAAAGGAAGAGAGGGGAAGGGATAGGAAGAAGAGGAAGAGAAAGGTAAAGAAAACTTTGGCTTCATGGTACAGACTTATAATCCCAGAATTTGGGAGGCTAAGGCAGAATTGCTTCAAGGTCAAGGCCAGGCCAGCCTGGGCTACACAGTGACTTGCAGCCCTGGCTACAGACCAGACCCTGTCTCGAAAATCCAAAGCTGCTGGCTGTGGTGGCACATGTTAGTAGGAAACTGCTGAAAAGACAGGAGGATCAGGAGCTCCGGGTCAGCCTGAGCTGCACAGGGGCTGGAGAGACTGCTCAGCGGTCAGAGGCACTTGCTTGTAAAGCCTAATGGCCTAGGCTCAATTCCCCAGTTCCAACATAAAGCCACGCACACAAAGTGGCACAAGTTTATTTGCAGTGCTGGAGGCCTTAGGACACCCATTCTCTTTATCCTCTCTCTCTCTGCTTGCAAATAAATAAAATAAAAATATATTCTTAAAAAAGACCTCATAGCCGGGCATGGTGGTGCACGCCTTTAATCCCAGCACTCAGGAGGCAGAGGTAGGAAGATTGCCATGAGTTCAAGGTCACCCAGAGGCTAGTGAATTCCAGGTCAACCTGGGCTAGAGTGAGACCCTACCTCGAAAAACAAAACAAAAAAAGACCTCATAGTCATCCTCAGCTACATAGTGAGTGCAAGGCCAGGCGGAGCTATGAGGCTTTATCTTAAAAAATAAAAAGGTGTGTGTCATGGTTTGATCCAGGTGTCCCCCACAAACAATTGAATGTGTTCTCATAGATCGATCCTCAGCTGATGGCAGTTTGGGTTTTACAACCTCGATGAAGCTGTGTTGTTGGGGGTGGGCTTATGGGGTTATAAGCCAGCTTCCCCTTGCCAGTGTTTGGCACACCTTCCTGCCGCTGTTTGCAGTGCTATGGCAGGGGTGATGTCCAGCCCTCTGCTTATGCCATCGTTTTCCCTGCCAGAATGGAGTCTCCCCTCGAGTCCGTAAGCCAAATAAACCCATTCCTCCACAAGCCGCTTTTGTTTGGGTTCTTTCTGCGCAGCAACTAGAAAGCTGACTGCAACAGTGTGTTTTTATCATAACAAGTGACAAGCACCAGGTGTGGTGGCACCTTCCTGTAATCCCAGCACCCAGATGCAGAGGAAGGAGGATCCATGCAGGTTGGAGGACAGCCTGGTCTACATAGTGAGTTTCAAACCAGCCAGGGTTACATAATGACGCCCTATCTCAAAAAAGGTGACAATTTGTCTGCTTATTGTTTGTAGACAGGTTTTTATATAGCCAGGCTAACCTTGAACTTGCTGTGTAGCCAAGACTTATAAGAACTTCTTACCCTCATGTCTTAAATGCTGGGATTACAGGCATGAGCTCAGCACCGCACCATGCCCAACAAAATGACACATGTTGAAGGGATATGTTTGACCTGATTCGAACATTACACAATTCAAAACCATTTCACTCCATGAAGTAAGTATGTACAACTTGTAGGCTTTGAGGGTCACTTAAAAAATAAAGCACTAGCCAGGCATGGTGGCGCACACCTTTAATCCCAGCACTCGGGAGGCAGAGGTAGGAGGATTGCCGTGAGTTCAAGGCCACCCTGAGACTACATATGAATTCCAGGTCAGCCTGGACTAGAGCGAGACCCTACCTTGAAAAACCAAAAAAATAAAAATTAAAAAAAAAATAGCTGGGCGTGGTGGCGCACGCCTTTAATCCCCCACTCGGGAGGCAGAGGTAGGAGGATCACATGAGTTCAAGGTCACCCTGAGACTACATAGTGAATTCCAGGTCAGCCTGGACTAGAGCGAGACCCTACCTCAAAAAACCAAAAAAAAAAAAAAAGCACTGATATATATTTGCTATAAAGAGAATTATAAGTTTTATTTTTCTGATATTAGACTTGTTTCCATAAAAAAAATAATTAAGGGCTGAAGAGATGGCTTAGCAGTTAAGGTGTTTGCCTGCAATGCAGAAGGACCTGAGTTCGATTCCCCAGTGCCCATATAAATCCAGATGCACAAGCAGGCACATGTATCTGAAGTTCATTTGCAGTGGCTGGAGGCTTTGGCGTGCCCATTCTCTTGGTCTCTCAAATAAATAAAATATTTTTAAAACATTAAAATTGCTGGCCATGGTATTGCATGCCTAAAATCCCAGCACTGGGAGGCTGAAGTTTTAGGATCACTGTAAATTCAAGGCCAGCCTGGGCTACAGTAAGACCCTACCTCAAAAATCAGCAAAGACATTAAAACTGGGGCTAGGTAGTGGAGGGGTGACTTGGGAAGGTTTGGAAGAGAGGGCAGTCGGAGGGAATTATGATCGTGGTATGTTTATATTTATGGAAGTTGTCGATAAGTTTTTTTTTTTTTTGTAATTGGGGTGAAGAAGGTGGGTCAGCAGTTAATGTTGCTTGCAATGCCTGCCAGCCCAGGTCAGCCTGGGCTAGAGTGAGACCCTACCTCAAAAAACCAAAAAAAAAAAAAAATCACGTGAGTATGAGCGTACCAGGGCCTCTTGCTGATACAAATGAACTCGATTCCTGATGCACTTTGTGCATCTGGCTTTATGTGGCTACTGGAGAATTGAAGCCAGGCCAGAATGCTTTGCAAGTAAGGGCCTTTAGCCACTAAGCCATCTCTCCAGCCCTGCTCTGAAGTTTCTTCGAAGTCTAGTAGTCTGTTTGCACTGGCAAGAGACCTTGTTTCAAAGAAGGCAGAACACAGTCACTTTGAAGTTATCCCCCAACATCCCCACACACCATGGCATGGGCATCATACCCCCCGCATACACACACACAAATAATTTTTTTTTAATAAAATAAGGGGGGTTGCCGGGTGTGGCACTCACCTTTAATCCCAGCACTGGGGAGGCAGGGGGAGGAGGATTGCCGCCATGAGATTGAGGCCACCCTGAGACTACATAATGAATTCCAGGTCAGCCTGAGCTAGAGTGAGACCCTACCTCAGAAAAAAAATAAATAAGGGGGCTGGAGAAATGGCTCAGTGATTAAAGGCACTTGGCTTGCAAAGCCCAAAGGCCCAGATTTGATTCTCCAGTACTCACATAAAGCCAGATGCACAAAGTGATGCATGTGTCAGGAGTTCATTTGCAGTGGCAGGAGGCCCTGGAACCCCCATCCTCACTCTCTGTCTGCCTCTTTCTGTCTCTCAAACAAATAAAAATATTTAATAAAATGAAAGCTGGACATGGTGGCTCACACTTTTAATCCGGCACTTGGGAGGCTGAAGTGGGAGAATCACTGAGTTCAAGGCCAACCTAGGCTACTGGACTACAGTGACACCTTGCTTCAAAACCCCCTCAAACTTTTAAAACTGAACCTGATCTAGGCGTGGTAGGACACCTGGAAGCTGAGGCAGTGGGATCAGGAGTTCTAGGCCAGTCTCAGCTACACAGTGAGTTTGAGGCTAGCCTGGGCTACATGAGCTTGTCAAAAAAAAAAAAAAAACATCAGGCATGGTGCCATGTGCCTTAATCCCACCATATTGGAGGCCAAAGCAGGATTGAGTTCAAACTCAGCTACATAGTGAGACCCTGTCTAGAAATAAATGCCCCCCAAAATAATAAACTATGCAGTGTGAGTTATACACAAATATGCCTCCCTACACACTGAAAGTGTAAGCACTTTGCAGATTTTGCACCCAGGGTGTGGTTTGATTCAGGTGTCCCCCATAACAGGTGCTCTGAATGCCAGCTCCCCAGCTGGTGGCCATTTGAGAACTGGAGCCTCCTGGAGGCAATGTATTGTTTGGGGGGGGGGTCTTATGGGTGGTATAGCCAGCTTCCCCTTGCCAGTGTCTGGCACACTCCCGTTTCTGTTGTCTACCTGATGTTGGCCAGGAGGTGATGTCTACCCTCTGCTCATGCCACGGTTTTCCCTGCCATCACGGAGCTTCCCCTCGGGTCTATAAACCAAAATAAACCCATTCCTCTCATCAGCTGCTTCTGGTGAGATGTTTGTCGCAGCAACGAGAAACTGACTGCAACACAAGGGGATCCTGGAAGCCATTCCTCACAGATTCTGACAAGTTCTCCTTCAGAATGGTGTTGAGGCACTCAGCTTTCCGTCACTATAAAATACCCAGAGGTTATCAACCTAAAAGGAAGAAAGGCTCATTCCAGCTCAGATTCTGTCCATGCCCACTGGGCCCTGTTGCTCTGGGCACATGGTGAAGCCAACACAATGGGGAGGGGGCATGTGGTGCTGGAGGTATGTTTCCCTCTTGGGAAGCAAGGAGACAGCAAAGATCTGGAGTCCCCTCCAAGGACATGTGCCAGTGACCACACTTCCCAACCCACTAGGCCCCACCTTCTAATGTTCCAGTAGTGCCACAGGCTGGGACCAAGCCTTCCACACGGGAGCCCCTGGGGACGGCTGCAGACGTGGAGTGACAGAGCTCCGCAGGAACACAGGCCAAGTGGCCCTCAGTATTATTACTTCAGTTGGGATTTCTCTACCTGTGAGTCTGGACACTTTTGTTGCTTTATTTTGGAGACAATTTCATACTCCAGGCTAGCCTCAAACTGCCTATGTAGCCAAGGATGAGTGTGAACTTCTGATCCCCCTGCCTTCACTTCTCAGGGCTGGGATTGTAGGCACACACCACCACACCATTTATGTGGTGCTGGGGCTAAGCAAACTCCCTGTCAACTGAGCCATATTCCCAGCCCCTAACAAGCCATGTTAAATTTTGGTCATATTTCGTCCCAATTTTTTTCTCTTTTTTTTTTTTTTTTTGAGGTAGGGTCTCGCTCTAGTCCGGGCTGACCTGGAATTCACTATGTAGTCTCAGGGTGGCCTTGAACTCACGACAGTCCTCCTACCTCTGCCTCCCGAGTGCTGGGATTAAAGGCGTGCACCACCACACCCAGCTATCAATTTTTTTATTTTTTAAAAAAAATATTTATGGGCTTGAGAGATGGCTCAGCGGTTAAGGCACTTGCCTCCAGTGCCTAAGGACCTGGGTTCAATTCCCCAGTACCCACATAAGCCAGACCCACAGGTGGTGGCCCTGGTGTGCTCTCTCTCTCTCTCTCTGCTTGAAATGAATAAATATTTTAAAAAAGACCATTTCTTAAAAAAAAATTTATGAGAAGAGGGGGTGGAAAGAGTGTAAGAGTCATGGTGGGGGAGAATATCCAGACACCGCCCCCCTCAGCAACAACACACAAGAGGGGAGGGAACCTGGCTGCCTCTTATGCTATCCATAACCATCTATCCCATGGAACGATCCAATATGCCCACCGAGGAGGATACCCAGTGGATTGGGGACAGGAAGGAGGGAATCGGGGATACCAACGTAGTGTTTACTAATACAATGTATCTAATTTTGGACAATATCGATTAAAAATATTTATGAGAAAGAATGAATGGGACGCCAGGGCCTCCAGCCACTGCAAACAAACTCCAGATACGTGCCCCTCTCTGTGCATCGGCTTTACGTGGTTACTGGGAATCAAATCACTCTACAAGTAAGCACCTTTAACCACTGAGCCATCTCTCCAGCCCCTTCCCAATTTTTCTGTTTTTCTCTCAAAAATTTTTTTAAAGGTAAGATCTCCCTCTAGGCCAGGCTGACCTAGAATTCACTCTGTAACTCAGACTGACCTTGAACTCACAGTGATCCTCCTTCCTCAGCCTCCCAGTGCTAGGGTTAAAGCCATGCACCATCACACTCGGCTTTCTCCCAATCTTTTGACTTTAGTTTTGGGTTGTTTGGTTGGTTTTGTTTTTCCAGGTAGGGTCTCACTCCAGCTTAGGCTGACCTGGAATTCACTATGTAGTCTCAGGGTGGCCTTGAACTCATGGTGATCCTACTTCTGCTTCTGGAGTGCTGGGTTTAAAGTTGAGCTTTAGTATTTGTATAGTTCCATCTTCCAACATCTAGACTCCCATTTATTTTTTAAAATCCACCTTAAAAATGATGGCATAGGGCTGGAGAGATGGCTAAATGGTTAAGACACTTGCCTGCAAAGCCTAATGACCTGAGTTTAATTTCCTAGTGCCCATGTAAAGCCAGATGCACAGTGGCACATGTGTCTGGAGTTGGTTTGCAACGGCTGAAGGCCCTGGTGTACCCATCCCATTCTCTCTCTCCTTCTCTCTCTGATTACAAACAAATAAATAAAAATATTTTTAAAACAATGGGTAGCATAGCTCATACCTATAACCCCAGCACTTGGGAGGCTGAGGTAGGTATGCCACAAATTCCAGGCTAGCCTGTGGAACAGAGTGAGACTGTATCAAGACAAAACAAAAACAAAAAAATCCATATTGGCCAGACATGGGGTGACACCTGAAATCTTTGCACTAAGAGGCTGAAGTAGAAAGACAGTCACAAATGCAAGGCTAGCCTGGGCTACATAGTAAGTTTGAGGCTAGCCTGGACTATGGCAAGACCCTGTCTCAAAACATCTACTTTGCTCTGTGATGTGACATGCCACCCCCCAGCCCAAGGAGCCTTCAAGGAACACTGGGCCACGATCATGGCAGACATAAACAGCTTACTGAGCTAGCAAAGTTCTGTTCAGAATGTAAACTAGGCACCAGACCAGGTGGCTGAGCCTTAAAATCCCAGCTCTCTGGAGGCTGAGGCAGAAGATCATGAGTTTTAGGCTAGCCTAGCTACAAAGAGTTTCAGACCAGCCTGCACTACTACATAGCAATACCCTATCACAAAACCAAACAACAAAACCCAACATGATCTAGACACAGTGAGAGCTGGGTGATCCCGGAGGCTTGGGCGATGAAGGCAGGACTGAGTTCAAAGTCGTACTTAGGTACATTAGTACTATGCGGCCAGCCTAGGCCACAGTGTAAGACCCTCTCTCAACTATTGTTCCCCTACAAAAATAGAAAAAAAAAAAAAGAGAGTGAGAAAGGAGGAAGGAAAGAAGGGAAGGAGGAAGGGAAGGAAGAATTAAATAAGGCTGAGATTCAGTGGCAGGGGACAGCAAAACAGTACACTGAGGGAAGCCGGGAGCTCTGAGAGGGGCAGCTGCTGAGAGAGCAACAGAGACCCCGTCTCTAGCAGAGCCTCTCCAGCCCCTCCACAAACACCCCTGACAAAGGAGCTTCTGAAATCCCTGGCTATGATCAATGAAGCATGCAGCCAAAAAAGGGAGGACTTCTCAGCAAGGTCAGATTTATTGCTACTTCAGAACCCGGCTGCCCATGGCTCAGAAAGTTGTGACAGCATGAACAATCCACAGAGCTTGGCATCAGGTCCACCCTCTCTTTGCTGGATCCCTGCTCCACAAAGCAACTGAGGGGGCCCTGAGCCCCTGAACCCTGATGGTGATGGGGCTCTGAGGCTGGCACCCAGACCTGCTATAGAATGAGCAGCGCCCTCCTGGGGGCCAGCTTGCCCCTGTGAGGGGAAACAATGTCTCAAGACTGAAAAGATGGGCAGGCAGGGTCTTAGGCCACAAGCTGAAAGCTGGCCACCATGAACCGGATGTCCCCAGATGTAAGCTTGTGGCCCTATTGGGCTTCATAGTGTATAAAAAACAATTAGCTATCAATATTGAAATACTGTAAGATTTCATTAAAAAACCTCTGGACTTTTGGCCTCTCTAGCGGTAAAATACTGAGAGGACTTGGCAGACTTCTTACATGGCAGAACTGGTCACATCCAGAGAGCAGCTGCCCTGAGTACCAGATGTGCCATCCTGGGTTACAACCAGAGCCTGGGCCCCAGCTGCCTGGCACCAGCTGTTATTATTTTTTGTTGCATAAGGAATACCCATCCTATTCTTGGTATGTGCTATCTATCAGATAAGGAAAGTGGAGGTCTTGCCTGGAAGCAACTTCTTTCGGTGGTCCTAGTCACTCCCCACTTCTCTCGCTTGGCTGCAGGCTCCTGTGTTACTAAAGGAGCCTAGACACCCACGGCATTCCTAAAGCGGGGAGATCTCTATACCCCAGGACAATGAGCCTGGGGTTGGGGGCAAGCCTAGAATACAGAATCAATGTGGAAGTGAATGGCGAAACACGAAGCACCCTACTTGGGCTTCTTAGCTGAAAGAAGTGTGTGGTAGAATGAAAAAGGTTAATATTGTTACTCTGCTTTTAAGTCAGAGACCAAAAAGAAGCCATAAGAAAAAAAAAAGATATTTCCGGAGGCCAAGGCTGGGTGAGTCTGAACTTCAGAGGCTGAGCACAGGTTCCCGTCATGGTATGGGGAGGAGAGGCCCCGGGACAGCCGGCCTCGATGGAAGTGCTGCAGGAAGGGAAAAAGAGCAGAGTGAGGCGGCCTGGGCCTTGGTGAGCACGGGGGAAGAGCGCCTTCGGTGCCCCTCTTCCTGCCATGGCCACTGCCATGTCATTTGCCCTTGAGAGACGCTGCGATCTTGACACAGGCCAGGCGCTTCCCGTTGCTGCTCAGGATGCTCTGAACACGGTAGTTGCCGGTGCTGAGCCAGCTGGGCAGGTCCAGGTCAGGCACTGTGAAGTTACTTGTGGGCAGCGAGTAGGTGCCCTGTGGAGAAAGAAGTAGGCCCAGGTCAGGGCAGCCAGCTACAAAGAGACATCCTACTCTCGCCAAGTGCCCCCTCCCAGCTATTCTGAGGACCACAAAGAAGAGACTGTCGTGACTCCTTAAAGCCTGAAGAAGCATAGCTAAGGGGTTCAGAAGTCACCCCTAACTTTAAGTCTCCCATTTCACAGATGGCTAAACTGAGGCCCCCAAACATGAGCAATTCTTAACACATCCAGACAACAAGGTAAAGAATGCAAAGACACCCCCTTTAGTCACAGGGGCATTATCTCCCCCACCACCCAAAACACTCACTTCCTTGAAGGGACAGTGGCAAGGAAGCCCATAGGTGTGCAGGGGCTCTGGGCAGGACTCCCCAGGGGGAATGTAAGTGTCCAGCAGGTCACAGATGTTGTCATAGGTGCAGCTGCCAAGCTGTTCCACACAGGGGATCTTGACCCAGAAGCCGGCCACCTCCCTCTCCACAGTTAATTCCACCTGGTAAAAAAGGACATCAAGTGTAAATTCCAGGAAGATAAGCTAGTTCCTCTGCCTCTTTCAAAAGGTCACTACCAAATTTTCATCACAAAATGTGTAGCTGGGTCACAGAATTGTGGCTCTGCCCACGGTAGCTTACTTTCCCTTCTCACTAGCCCACGTCCACTCTTTCACTTGTCACTACCCAGTGCCTGGAGCTGACACTCTGCCATGGCACTAGCTGGCTGCGTTTGGACCGCATTTTCTCTGTTGGGCCATAGAAGGCAGAATTATAAGTGGAAATGTAGCCAGACAACGGTGGTGCAGTTCTATAGTCCCAGGATTTAAGAGGGAGAGGCAGGGGGATTGCCCTAAGCTTGATATCAGCCTATTCTACATAGCAAGTCCTAGGATGCCGGCCTAGGCTACATAGCAAGACCCTGTCAAAGAAAAGTGAGGAGGGGGTTAGGGAGATGGCTCAGTGGATAAAGCACTTGCCACCCCAGCATAAGGACCTGAGTTATCCAGGCTTGGTAGCTCCCACCTGTGACCCCAGCACTCAAGAGGGGACACGGGGATATCCTAGACTAGCTGGCTAGCTAGTCTCCCAAAGACCATGAGTCCTGGGTTCAGTAAGGAACAGATCCTCAGTAAGGGGGAGAAGCAACAGAGGATGAGCTTGAACTCCTCCACCTCCCAAGTGCTGGGGTCCCAGGTGTGCATCACCATGCCTGGCCAAGCTTCTGCTTCTGAGAGACAAGTCTGGGCAGCTGTTATTCCTCCAGGCTGTTACCACAAACCTTCCAGCTGCCCCAGGAAACAAGGTATTTCTGCCTTCTCCCAGCCCAGGAAGAAGGAATAAGTCCGAATAGCCTGATTTCTATATGTACAAGTTCAAATCCCTTCTCTTGCTCCCTTTATCTGCTCTGCTAACTAGCCTGCACCCTCCCCCCCTCCACACACCCAGTTCCCCTTCCACCAGCCCAGCCTCCTCCTGGGCCAAGCCTGCTCCAGCTCTCCAACCAGGAACTGGCTCAGAGAGCCCAAACTGGAAGGTCGGTTCTGCCCTAGAGGAGTTTCTCAACTTCCTCATCTGCAGAAGTCCAGTGTTTACAGAGCCTGCCTCCCACACAATGGCCCCTCAGAAGGAGACACCTACTAAGCACTGAGTGCCCAGCAGGCAGAATCTGCCTCCAGCCTGTCTCCATCCCAGCCCCTCCTCACTCAGTCATACACCAAGAAGGGCTTTAGTGATGCCCTGAACAAACACCAGCTAAACAATCAGTGCCTCCTTATCCCCGCCCCCCACCCCGGAATAGCAGGGCACCCCAGCCCAGCCCAGAGGTTGCTGATGTCAGCAGAAAGTTTCAAGGTGAGTAGCTATGTCTCTTTGGGGATCACAAACGATGTTAGGTGACTGCCCCGCCCCCAGTAAAGGCAGGAGTGTCCTTAAGTCTGCCCTTGCAGCTTCCACTTGGTGAGAGAATCAGGCTTATCCTTATCTCTTGCTGAAAGGAGTTTCCTAGAACTGTTTTTCCAGAAAACAACCTGAGCACCTCTCTTCGAGGGAGTTCCCCTTCCCTAGAATTTTAAATCTGATCCTGGCATTGTGGTTGGTTAAGCCCAGCCCTAAGACTTGGCTTAATGGCTGGCCTCTTTCTGAGCCAGCCTCTAGCCCAGACCAATCAGCTATCTCTCAGGCTCACCTGAGCCTGAAGGTGAAGCCCACCACAATGAAGTTACAAATAGACCCTTACCAGGGGCAAGGGCTCTCTTGGCCTTTCATAGCACACATAAAGGCTAAGTTCATCTTTCCTGAACTTCCAGGTTCCGATAAGCCTCCCCTCCTCTACTCCATGGGTTCTATCCCCTCCTATCTCCCACATGGCAGGAGCTCTCAGGACTCTTAATCTAATAAAGTCCAAGTCTTATTCTCTGGTCTATGGGTTTTAATTCTTTAAATTCATCAGACAAGAATGTGGGATACCCTAAATTTACTGGTGTGTTGTCATACTGGTGTAATGGCAAGGAACCCCAAAATTCCCATTTCAGTTCATTCCCGTTTTCCATCCACAGACTGGCAGAGCTGGGTCAGAAGTCACCAGTAGCTCTCTGCCCAGGGCTTCCTTCGCCCTAGTGGCACACAAGCTGGCTCAAGAATCAGACAGCCAGAAGCTCTAGCAGCAGATCACACTGTTTCTCCACCTGGAGAGGAATCTGTCCGGATGTCACAATCACAAGGAGACCCACCAGTGCTGAGAGTCTGAGAATCAGTTTCCTGCAGCAGGAAAGTGACTTCTCTGTATTTTTACAGGGTGGGGGCATACAAAAGCTTTAGACATTGGTCTACAAGCAGGATCACTGACTGCACTGGGCATGGGGGGAGTGTGGAATCTGTCACAGGACTCAGCAGTGAGCCTCACAGGGGCATGATTTTAGGAGGATTAAAAGCCAAATGCCAGCACTCTGGCTGCTGAGAAAGGAAGATAGTGGAGAGTTTGAAGCCAGCCTGGGGCTACAGAGTTAAGTTCCAGATCAGTTAGGGCTAGAGCTAGACCCTGCCTCAAAAATAAACAAAAAAAGTCAAAGGGGGGGTGGCTCAGTGGTTGAAAATACTTGCTTGCAAAGCCTGATGGCTGGGAGAGGGGGGATTCAACTCCCCAACCACCTATGTAAAGTCAGATGTAAAAAGTAGTACATGCATCTGGCATTTCTTTGCGATGGTAAGGGTGGGTAGTGCCCAAATCATCAGCCAGGCATGATGGCACATGTCTGTGATCCAAGCATTTGTTCAAGGAAGATCCAGCTACATGAGACCCCGTCTAAAGAAAGAAAACCCAAAACAACAAAATAGTCAAACCATCAAGCCAGCGCTTGTAGCGACTATGTGCAATTTTAGAGGATGGGATGGGATAAGTAGGGCCCCATAGGGAGAGCCATGCATGTGGGGACTATAATCAGGGCCCAACCCTTGAGACAAGTTAAAACAGGAAGCCCATAGTTCACAGGATCTGCGCATTTCACATTTAAAAATTGTGACTGGGGTAAAAGTTTCTCTTTCTTTTTTTGGAGACAGTCTCACTATATAACCTAGGTTGGTCTCTGTTGCAGTCAGCTTCCTAGTTGCTGCGCAGAAAGAACCCAAGCAAAAGCGGCTTATGGAGGAATGGGTTTATTAGGCTTACGGACTCGAGGGGAGACTCCATTCTGGCAGGGAAAACGATGGCATGAGCAGAGGGCTGGACATCACCTCTGCCACAGCACTGCAAACAGCGGCAGGAAGGTGTGCCAAACACTGGCAAGGGGAAGCTGGCTTAT
>PVHP010047814.1:0-12728 GCA_004024765.1 Zapus hudsonius | reverse complement strand
AAAAAAAAAAAGTCTTTTTTCTTCTTTCTTGTGGGACATGGGATTGAACATAGGACCTTATGCATGCTAGCTAAATGCTCTGCCATTAAGCTTTGTCCCCAACCCTCTTTTTCATGTTTATTCTGGGACAAGGTCTCACTCTGTAGCCCAAGCAAGCCTTGAACACTCGATCCTCCTGCCTTGGCTTCCTGAGAGCTGGACTTACAGGTGGAAAGTCAGTCTGGAGCTGTTTGGTTGACTTCTACATGCCTGTAGTCCTAGCATTCAGGAGGTAGAAGTGGGAGCACCAGGAATACAAGGTCGCCCTCGGCTACATAGTGAGCTCAAGACCAGCCTGGACTAGAGAGTGAGACACCGTCTTAACTTATTGAACCCAGGTCCCTCGAGCCTCCTGAGCCCTCTAAGCCAAAGCTGGTGCTGTTTAAGGAGCAAAGAAATCGCTGTGGTTCCTGGACTTAATCCTACCCAGGCTCACTGACGATTCCCAGTAAATAAGTACGTGGAAAAGGAGGAGGAGGGAGCTGCTCTTCCTTTCTTTTTTTAAATCTTTATTTGTGGGGGGAGGGGAGGCTCTCTTGCCACTAAAAACGAATGCCCATCAGCTTTACATAGGTGGCCGAGGAATTGAACCTGGGCCATCGGGCTTTGCAAGCAAGTGCCTTTAACTGCTGAGCCATCTCCCCAGCCCAGAAACTTCCTTTTCTTACAGAACTCCACTTAATAATGTTAAAGGGAAGCCGGGCGTGGTGGCACACGCCTTTAATCCCAGCACTCAGGAGGCAGAGGTAGGAGGATCACCATGAGTTCAAGGCCACCCTGAGACTCCATAGTGAATTCCAGGTCAGCCTGGGCTAGAGTGAGACCCTACCTCGAAAAACCAAAAAAAAATAAATAATAATAATAATAATAATAATAATAATGTTAAAAGGGAAAAAGGCACTTACAGGTCAGCCATGGGTGAACCCCACAGAGGCCAGGAGACAGGATCACACAGGTTCAGTGCATCACCCAGCAAGGGAAAGCTCTGACAGGCACTTCTGAGAAGGGTGTCCCAAATGCTGTCAACGAGTGTCAGAGGTGTTGGGACCAGGAACTGCTTACTAGATGCTCCCTACACTGAGCACACAATGTCACCATTGAGATCCGCTTGCCCCAAATCACAGCCTCGCTCCAATCATGAGGAGACCTCAAATAAACTCAACCGAGAGGTATCTATAAAATAATCAAGCCTCAGGGCCACGGAAAACACCAGATGACTGAGCAAGGGGACACACCACTAATGCAATGTGGGATCCTGAACGGGCCCTGCGTCAGTAAACAAGGACAGAGGTGGGTCACTGACACACTGAGCTCACACAGGACACCACAGGAAACCCAGGAAAGGGGTACACAGGATGCCAACAGGGAATTTGGGTGAGGGGGACACAGAACTCGAGTCACTTCTGCAACTTTTCTGTAACCCTAAAATTGAGACATAAAAGTAGACAGGGCCAGGCATGGTGGCACACACCTTCAGTCCCAGGACTCAGAAGCCAAGGTAGGAGGATCACCGTGAGTTCAAGGCCAGCCTGAGACTACATAGTGAATTCCAGGTCAGCCTGGGCTAGAGCCAAATCCTACCTCAAAAACAAACAAAAAAGTAGACAGGTAACTATGAGAGGGGGAGACAGAGGTGAAGGAGTGGAGGTGGGAAGAAGCATCAGTAATAGAATGTTTCATGGAAACAGAAGGCACCTAGGGAGACGGCTCAGAGGTTAAAGGCACTTGCTTGCAAAATCTGCAGGCCCAGGTTCAGTCCCCCAGCACCCATGTAAAGCCAGATGCACAGAGTGTCACACAGAGTGTCGTATGTTTGCTTGCAGTGGTAAGAAGCCCTGGCATGCCCTGTTTCCACACACCCCTACGCTCTCTCCTTATAAATAAATAAATAAATAAATAAACTTGGTGGCACACGCCTTTAAGTGTGCCAACACTTGGGGGACAGAGCTAGGAGGATCACAAGTTCAAGGCCAGCCTGAAACTACATAGTGAATTCCAAGTCAGCCTAGGCTACAGTGAGACCCTACCTCGAAAAACCAATATAAATAAATAAATATATAAATAAAACTTTTGGAGCTAGGGATATGGCTCAGTAATTAACGATGCTTGCTTGCAAAGCCTGCCTGCCAACCTGGAGTTCAATTCCCCAGGACCCATGTAAGGCTGGATGCAAAGTGGTGTATGCATCTGTGACCCCAACAAGCCTACTGTAATGGCGGACAAATCCCAAGCGTCTGAGCCAGCTGGCGGGGAGTTGGTTTGCAGTCTGGCAGTCAGGAAGTTCACTGGCAGCAGCAAGAGAGCCTGTCTCAGAGAAGGTGGAGCACAGATACTTAGATGCTGTCCTCTGATCTCCACAAGTGTGCCTGGCACTCGCTCCAGCTTCGCACCCACGAATACGTGTTTTCTTTATTTCCTTAAGAAGAGGCAGAAGGGCTGGTGAGATGGCTCGGCGGTTGGGGCACTTGCCTCCAGTGCTTAGGGCCCCTGGTTCAATTCCCCAGTGCCCACGTGGGCCAGGCCCACAAGGTGGTGGCCCTGGTTCTCTGTCTCTCTCTGTCTCTCTCTCTCTCTGTCTCTCTTTCTGCTTGAAAATGAATAAATAGAATATTTTTTTTTAAAAAAGAAGAGGCAGAAGAAGAAGGTTGCTAACATCCTTCATTCCTTCATTCATTATTTATGAGTCAAGACTGGAAATTGCTCATGGGTCTCTCAGCAGGTGAGTAGATGAAAGCGTGGGTATAGCCATCCAATGGAACGCCATCCAGCAAGAGGAAAGGAGCCACTGACACAGACAAAAGTGGGTCAGCTCAGAAGCCAGCGCTGAGAGAAAGAGGACAGACAAAAAGGCACATCCAGTGGAGGGCAGCTGAGCTCATATGCAGGGGAAACAGAGAATGCACTTCCTGTTAGAAGCGGGGCTGGGGATGGCTCCAGTGTCTCCGACATCGTGGGCTGGGATCAAGCACGTCTATGCATCCTCCAAACCCCAGCGGGAGGGACCCTCACCATCTGGACATGTACCAAGGGGCTGGGGAGGTGGCTCAGTTTGACTCCCAGCACCCATGTGGAAAGCCAGGCGTGGGCACGCCTACAACAGAAGACGGGCGGATCACTGGGGCTCACTGGTCAACCAGTCTGAGAGAAAAAGGGAGAGAGGTTCAGTGAGAGACTCTACCTCAAGGAAATAAGGCAGAAAAATGACAGAGTTAGATATACGTCTTCCTCTGGCCCACACATAGAACGCATGCCTCTGTGCACACACCACACAAATACACACACACACACACACACACACCCCACACACTACATATACACCCCAAAACAACTGAAAATAAGGCTAATTTCAAAGAGTTTTACACAAGTATTTTAATTTTTCAGCTATTTTCCAGTGATTTCGGGGCTTGGTATATTCTCTCAACTGCAGCCAGCTGCCAGGCTCCCTTATGTGCTGGATACGTGCAGGGCCTGAACCACACCTACAACTGTCCTCATGCAGACAACAGCATTTCCTGAGCCCTAGTGGTTGGGGTGGGGGAGGGAGGAAGCTGAAGACCTCCTTAAAGGAGCTTAAAAATACTGGAAGAAGCAGATGGGTGCCCCAAAAGACGCCAGAAAGAAGATGGATGCCAGTGTGCAGATGGCGGCGAGCACAGGGAAAGAGGTTCACATCCATAATCGCAGGGAAGTGCGGGTCCGAATGAGAGAGGCACCGACCGCCCAGCCTCCCCGCGGAAGGCAAGGTCCAAACACAGTCAACATAGAAATTTCAATCTTTTTGTATTGCTGGTAGGTGTGCAAGATGAGGTGGATACTGTGGAAAACACGATGGCGGTTCCTCAAAAAAAAAATTAGAATTAACCCCGCAGGGAATGATGGGATGAACAAGGGACCCACAGCCACAGCCATTCAATCAACACAGGATAAGCCAGGGGGACAGAAACCAACAATTTCAACACAAAGCCCCCTAAGCGCACAACCTTAAAGCAGCCTTAATACTCACCCACCACGACTCAGGGAACTGAGTGGAAGAGGGGGTGGAAAGATTATGAGAGCCGTGGTGGGGGAGACTATCCAGAGGCATGGCCCCCCTCAGTAACAACACACTTGGGCCAGGAGAACCAGGCTGAGTACTAGGCTATCCAAGGTCCCCTGCCACAAGGACTGATCCAGACGCCCACAGAGGAGGATATCCAGCTGATTGGGGATGGGGAGGGGGGGCATTGGGGAACTGGGGAGAACAACTCATTGTTTGCCACTAAATAATGTAACCATTATGGACAATAAAAAAATAAATAAATAATTAGAATGAGAATGGGGAGGAGTTAGGTAGGCAGTCAGGAAGGAGAGCCCAAAGACACAACACCACGCCTGCCTGTCTCAGCGAACCAGAGGCCAGCTTCTGGTCCAGCCATCCAACCAGTTTCTCCCAGGCCCAGGCTCACTTCCCACTTGAGCCCTCAGACCCCGTGGGTGCATCCATTTCCCTTCCCTTGGTGCCATCCCTCCCAGAAGAAATAAGACAATTTAATAATTATCCTTCTCAGTCGAGTTTTATCCCAATTCTTCAGTAAACACAGCCACAAACTCGGGGTCTGAGTTTAAGGACTCCTCCTAAACTCCAAAAACCCCTTTACAATGTGCCCCAGTACTTCCATGCAACAACAGGGTCCAAACAGGTATTGGTTGCAGCCTCCTTCACAGCACTAGCTAAGCTGCAGAAGCAACAAGTGTCCTGCAGGGAACATGCAGAGACAGAACGGCCTATCCATGCAGTGGCGGTGGTCCAGCCTTGAGGAGGAAGGGATGCGGCACACACAGCAGCATGGAGGAGCCTCTGCATCCCTTGAACAGTCAGATCACAGAGGCAGGAAATGCAAAGAAGGGCTCTGGGGGGATGGGTGCTCAGTTAATATTTAATGGGGAAAACGCTTCGGCTTTGCCACACGAAGAGTTCAGGAGGTGGGTGACGGCTTCACAAAAGCATAAAGGTGCACAAAGGTGACACTTTGATCTTATGCTTATATCGCGATTTTTTTAAATGCCCATCCTTTCTAAGCCCATCATGCAACAGAGTCCCTCTGCCATTGAAGACAGCAAGAGGTGGAAGCCTTCTCCGTCCCCCAGGCAACCTCTGCTGACCTTGGAGAGGCCCAGTCCCCACCCTCTTCAACAGACTCCAGGCCGTGCTGGGATCAAAGGTGCCCATGACTGCAGCACAGAAAAGCAGCTTAAAAAGAAAAGCGATTCCACTTGAGCTTACTTCCTGGCTCGCTTCCAAAATGTTCTTCTCCCCTTAGGATTTTGATTCAAATGTTAAAGAAAAACAGCCCCGAGATCTCTAACCTTGGATCCCAGGGCAGAGCTCCCAGTGTCCCGAAGCCACACCCCTGAGGATCCTTCTCCCCAGAGCCAGAGCTGAAAGACCCCACCTCCATCCATTCTTCCCAGTGATTCTTCAAGTCCAAGTGCAAAATGTTTTATCCTGGCTGCCAGGGCACAGAGCTCCCTCCTCATCGCTTTGGAAGTGGAAGAGACCTTGCACTTTGCTTCCCATCGCAGGTGTGCACTGGGGCAACAAGATCCACCCCCGAGTGCACACACACACACACACACACACACACACACACACACACACACCCTGCTCCACCACTGGGAAGTTTCATGGATCTGATGCCAACATAGGGTGGTATTGGTCTGGAGAGGTGGCTCAGCAGTTAAGCCGCTTGCCTGCAAAGCCTAACAACCAGAATTCAATTCCTCAGTGCCCACATAGAGCCTGATGCACAAAGTGGCCCTTGCATCTGGAGTTTATTTGCAACAGCTGGGGGCCCTGGTGCACCCATTCTCTCGGTCTCTCTTCTATCTCTCGCTACTTGCAAATAAATAATTTTTAAAAGCAGTTTGTATTGGATTTTTGTTTGATTTCTTGTTTTGGGTATTTTAAGACAAGGTCTTGCCCTGTAGACAACCTGCCCAGAACACATTGTGTATGTAGCCCAGCCTGAACTCAGGACAATCCTCCTGCCTCAGGCTCCCTAGTGCTGGGATTCTAGGTATGAGCCACTGGGCTCAGCAACAGCTTGGATTGTCACACTGTTCGTCACAGTCGCCTGGATCTTGCAAACATCATGAACTCAGACTTTTGGAAGCCAGACCCCAACTACCACCCAAGGTTAGACCCTGGGTGTCACCTCCCTGCACCGTGAGAAATGTGGGAGACAGGGCTGTAGGGACACACTTGTGACCAGTTCCTTGGGCCATCAGGACTGAGCCCACCAGCCTTCACCTTTTCCTGTGCAAATTGGAATATTTATTTACTTGTTTATTTTGAGCTGAGCGTTGTAGTGTACACTCATAATTCAAGAGGCTAAGACAGGAGGATCACTATGAGTTCAAAGCCAGCCCAAGGGAAGTCAACCCTGTTGGGGATGGAGAGGACCTTGCACAAGCTGGCCAAGTGCTCTACATGGAGCCGCATCCCCAGGCGAATTGGATTCTAAGATACACCCACAATATCCGTAATAAGTGCCCGATTGTTAAGACAAATCATTTCAGCATAAACAATGTCCCAGAGCTGGGGAGATGCTTCATGGCTTAAGGGCTGGCTGCACAAACAAGGTGACCAGAGTTCGGATCCCTGGAACCCACGTAAAAATGCCAGGCTTGGAGGCTTCCTGTATGGGTGGCAGCCTGCAGAAGAGCCTTTATGACATGAAGGAAAACGCTCAATCGAGCCACAAAAGCAGGAGGTCATGGTCAGAATCCTGCTTCTCCCAGGAGGCAAGACGGAAAGGGTCTGCAGGTAGTCTTTTGGGGTTGCCTCCCCCACCCCACCCCAAAGCTGCCCAGGCGGACATGTCCTCAACTCTGGAAGTCAAGCCAACAAGCCCTGTGATTCGGTGGCCCTCCACATCCCACAACGACACAGCCATCCCAGAAAGAATCCAAGGTCCCTTCAAAAGCAAGACACCAAAATAAAATAAAAAATAAAATAATCTAAAATAACAGCCCTGCGGCCCAGCCCGGTCCTGAAGGAGGCTCGGTGGAGAAGCTGGGAGGAGAGTCCCGGCGGCGCACCTGCGCGTCCCCACCCGGCGGCGACGCGGCGTCCCGGGCAGCGCCGAGGCCTGCGCGGGGCTGGCGCACCGCGTGGGAAACCGGGGCAGAGAAAGACATCGCGCGCGGGAGGCGGCCTAGGGGAGCAGGAAGGGGCCGGGGCCCGGGCCGGGCGTCCAGGTCGCCGGGGATGAGCGGCCCCGCCGCGCCGGGCCGGGTCCCCCGGAGCCACCCGCCGGCCCCGGCACCGCCACCCTCGTCCTTCCGCGCCAACCTGCGCCATCCACGCCACCGCGGGCCTCGCCACCGGCACCACCCCGGTCCACCCGCGCCCTCCACGCCGCCCCCGGGCCCTGCCACCCCGACCTCCGCTAGGCGAGTCATCCCCGCCCCAGAGCGCGGGACGCCCGTGCCAGGCGCGGCCGATTGCGCCCCGCGTTCCGCCGCGGGATCCCGGGTGGCGCGGCTGCTCCCCGAGGCTCGGCGTGCGGGCTCCGGGCGGCGTCCGACCCCGATCGGCCATCGCGGCGGCGGACACCGGCCCTCCCCGCTCCGATCGGCGCTCCGGCCCGCCCGGGGCCGCCCAGGTGGGCTGCTCTTGTCCTGGAGATCGGACACCGCGCGGCCAGAAGGACCCTGGCGAGGCCCGCGGCCCCGCGGCGAGGCCCGCGGCTCCCCAGGGACCGTCCACGGCCAGAGGCACTCACCCTCGGTTCACGCAGGATGTGCGCAGCCATGAGCGGCTCCGGCTCCCGCGAGTTGCACGTGGGTGTTCCGACTTAACTCTTGGCCTCCCGGCTCCCAGGGCTGCCTTCCACCGCCCCGCGGGAGAGAGATGCTCTGCGGGGCTCCCAGAAAACAGAAAATGTCATTTACGATCTCAGTGCTTCGACCCCATCCTTCCCACTTTCGTCTCCACCCACAGCGCATCCCCGGGGATGGAACCTAGGGCCTCGAATATCCCAGGCAAAGGCTCTATAAGGAGCTACTTCCCCAGTCCCATCCTTTTCTCCCTCTCTCTCCCTCCCTCCTTCCTTAAAAAAAAATTGAGATTGGTGGGGAACTCACTATGTAGACAGGCTGACCTCAGATTTGCAACGATCCTCCTGCCTCTGCCTCCAGAGTGCTGGGATTACAGCCTGGATCATGCCCAACTTCACTTTATAAAACTAGGTCTCACTAATTTGACCAGGCTGGTCTTGAACTCAGCCTCAGCCTCCCAAGTAGCTAAGATTACTGGCCTACTCCACGGTGTTGGCCTTCCTTCCTTCCTTCCTTCCTTCCTTCCTTCCTTCCTTCCTTCCTTCCTTCCTTCCTTCCGTCCTTCCTTCCTTCCTTCCTTCTGTCCTTCTTTCCCTCTTCCTAAATGTGTTCTGTGGCTAGGTGTTGAAACAGGAATATTGGGGTTCCTTGCCAATACTCCAATACACCTACTCACCAACAAAATTTAGAGTACCCCTAAGTCTTGTCTTAGGAATTTAAAGAATTCAAATCCATAGACCAGAGGGTAAGGTTTAGAGATACATTATTAAATTTATTAGATTTTTTACAGGAAAGAAAAGCACATGCAAAGAGTTCCTGCCGTGGGGAGGGCAGGAAGGGGTAGAGAGCCCACGTGGGGGGGGGGGGCTCTTGCCAAAACCTGGAAGTTGGAAGGCAGGCCAAGGAGCCTTTTGCCCCTGGTAAGGGCTTTCATACCTTCTGGCTCCATTGAGCCAGAGATATACGTTCTGGGGTCTTAAGCTTTACCAACCACAATGCCAGGACTAGGCTTGAATTCTAGTAACGGAGACCTCCCTCCCAGGGAAGGGCTCAGGTGAAAACAGGTAAGAAGCCAGGTTCTCCGATCTCTAGCAAAGATTGGAAGCAAGCCCAAGGACATTCCTGCTTTTGACTTTTTTTTTTGGGGGGGGGTAGGGGCCATCATCCTAACTACCTCAGAGATGCCAGCATAGGAAGCTGAGGCAGGAGAATTACCTGCTAGAGATTGGCCTGAGCTACGTATCAACTCCCAATCTTAATTACTAACATTATCTCTCAGATGACACACGGCACTTCACACAACACACACACACATCCCCATGGAGGCAGGCAGGCTACAGAGTGATCGAGAAAAGCATCAAGAGGCCCCTGGCTCGGAAGGGCTATTTGGAGTCCCAGGCGGGGAGCGATAGAGGCACAGGGACGGGTCTGCAGGGAACCAGCCAGGAAGCCTTACAAACCTGCGGGCTCAGGTCTGGGTGACAGACAAGCCATGAAAGGGTCAGTCTGAAGTAAGCTAGATGCCATGCGCGACAGAAACCGGACTCAAACTGGAGTTGGGGACAGAAGCAGAGGTCCTTTGCTGTGGCTGTCTGCCACCCTGCAGAAGGGTTGGTTTCCTGTCCAAGTAAAGGCGTCCATCACTGTGATCCACAGCTCATGGGCCGCGTTGTTCTGATGCGGTCCGATGCATTTTAAGAAGTGTCATTATTGATTTGTATAAATAAATTATTTATCATTTTGGGCCTCCTGGTGTTCTGGCAGATGGAGGCTGTTTACTTAAGTTTCAAAGAAAAAAGAAAACAGGACTGAAGAGATGGCGCAGTAGTTACCCCGCCTGCCTGCAAAACCTAACAAGTTTGAGCTGGAGGCCCTGGAGCGCCAATTCTCTCTCTCTCCCTTCCTCTCTCTCACTCTCTCTGTTCTCCTCTGTCTCTGCTTGAAAATAAATAAAAATATATTTAAAAAACAATGTTGTCATTCTTTCTTTAATGGTACTTCTGCACAAAATAGAATAACTTGGGGATGGAGAGATGGCTCATCAGTTAAGGCACTCGCCTGCAGAGCCCAGTGACTCGAGTTCAATTCCCCAGTATCCATGTAAAGTCAGATGCACAAAATGGCACATGCATCAGGAATCGGTTTTTTGCAGATGCTGGAGGCCCTGGCAAGCCCACTCTCTCAGTCTGTCTTCCTTATATTTCTCTCTGCTTGCAAATAAATAAATAAATAATTTTTTGAGGTAGGGTCTAGCTCCAGGTCAGGCTGACTTGGAATTCACTAGGTAGACCTCAGGCTGGCCTTGAACTCACTGCAATCCTCCTACTCTGCCTCCCTAGTGTTGGGATTAAAGGTGTGCGCCACCCACACCCAGCATTTTTAAAAAGCACAGGGTAAATCCTGTTACTCAGAGATATCAAATGGAGTCATCCCAGCTTGCACCAGCCTGTCCGCTGCTATTCCAGCAACATAGAGTAAAGCAGGCCAGAGCAGCCTGGTCTCAGCTCTCAGAATAAAACACCACAGATCTTCTACCTCGAACAACAGAAATTAATGTGCACAATTGTGGAGGCTGGAAGTCCAAGAGCAAGGTGCCGGAGGGATTTTATATCTCATGTGTCCTTCCTGTGGCTTGCAGAAGGCGCCTCTCGCTGTGTCCTCTCAGGATCTTTCAGTGCATGTGTGCACCTTGGTGTCTTACGGGTTCAACATCCAGATCGTTGGGGGCTGGGTGGCAGAGTTCTGTCAGTCATGACTTACAATGCTGCTTCTGTCTGTCTCCTGGTGAGGCTGCACAGGCCACGCCCAGCTCTGTATTTTCCCAGATCCAATCACATTGGCGTACCAGTTCCTTACTCTTTGCTGGCACTAAATGCCCAAACAGAGAAGCTCAGGGAAGGAAAGGGGTTATTTTTAGCTTATAATTTTGAGGGTGTGATGGTTCGATTCAGGTGTCCCCCACAAAAGCAGACAAGTAGCTTCAGCTACATAGTGGTTTCAAGGATAACCTGGGCTACATGAGACCCAGTCAGAATAAAAAAATAAAGCAAAACACAAATGCTGTTGAGGACATGGACAAAAGGGAGCCCTTGTGCTCTGCTGGTGGGAACATGACTAGTCCAGCCACTATGGACTTACAACAGCTCTACCTTATGCTCCAACTTTATGGTTCTGGGTTTTTTGTTTTGTTTTTGGTTTTTTTTGTTTGTTTGTTTTTTCGACGTAGGGTCTCGCTCTAGCCCAGGCTGACCTAGAATTCACTGTGTAGTCTCAGGGTAGCCTTGAACTCATGGTGATCCTCCTACCTCTGCCTCCCGGGTGCTGGGATTAAAGGCATGCGCCACCACGCCCGGCATATTTTTATTTATTTTTCAAGCAGAGAAATACAGAGAGAGAGAGAGAGAGAGAGAGAGAGAGAGAGAGAGAGAGAGACGGAGAGAACACCAGGGCCACCACCTTGTGGGTCTGGCATATGTGAGTCCTGGGGAATTGAACCAGGACCTTAGGCACTGGAGGCAAGTGCCTTAACCACCGAGCCATCTCATGGTTCTGGGTATTTACCTGATGGACTTTAACTCAACATATCACAGATACTGACATGTTTATGAGCTAAGTAAGAGTTCAGTAACAGGGAGGTGGAGCTCTCCTTTAATCCCAGCAGTAGGGATTAAATCCCCCACCCATCTCTCTATCCCCCATTCCTCCGTTCCCAGCCACTCTGTGACAGGGTCAGGCTTCTGCAGGGATGACCCCTCTCCTTGAGTGGGAAGTGTCTAGCTAGAGCTACAACCTAGGGGCTAAAACTGGTCAGGTATGAACCAATCAGTTGTCTCTCTGACTCACCTGGGGAAAATTTAAATTTCCCTAGAAGAAAGCTGGCCTCTTGCCCACATGGCAATGGAGTAGAAGGATCTCTGAAGTTCCAGGCTTTAGGAAGGTAAGGCCTACCACACCCCAGCTAATGGCTGGTGGTTGGGGCAGGCTCCTGACTTTTTCCCTCATGAATCTCTCCTCATGATGGGAGCTCTCTATTATCTTTTCTTATATTATGATCCTCACAGACCACGTGGTGGCTGGGCAGCTTTCCTATCCAACTCCATTTTCCCTTAACTAATTAATCTAGAATAAATATGTAATAAGACTTATTTTTGTCCCTGTGTATAATTCTTTTGCATTAGAGGACACGAACCCCAGGGAGAAATTCAATGGTTAAAAAAAAAAAAACAAATATAACTGTGCCAAGGCTTCTCCGTATCATATTTGGAGGTCCCACCAAGATCTAAATCTTTTTTTTTTTTTTTAATTTTTGGTTTGTCGAGGTAGGGTCTTGCTCTAGTCCAGGCTGACCTGGAATTCACTATGTAGTCTAGGATGGCCTTGAACTCACAGTGATCCTCCTACCTCTGCCTCCAAAGTGCTGGGATTAAAGGCATACACCACCCCGCCTGGCTAAATCATTTTTAATTTCCACATTTATTCTAATTTTAAACTTTAAGAGAATAAAAATGTTTTCTCGTATCAAAGGTAGGAGGATTGCTGTGAGTTTGAGGTCAGCCTGGGCTAGAGTACACCCTACCTTGTAAACAACAACAACAAAACCTTTATTTTTGGCTCACAGTTCAGAAGATTCAGTCGGGTGACTTGGGCAGACCATCTAGGTGGCAGGAATGTTGTAGTACTCTGCTAATGAGGCATGGAGGAAGTAAGGTTTCTGCTGAGTCTGGCAGGCTCTGGGACAGTCTCCTTCTGAAGGAAGTCGAGGCAAATTCCGGGGGCCCCTGTAAATCTTAGCAATCCTGAAAACTCCAAAGCCCCTAGGCAGGCCACAAGATAAGAAGCAGATCAAAGCTTAACTTATTCTAACTGCA
>PVHP010047813.1:0-12542 GCA_004024765.1 Zapus hudsonius | reverse complement strand
TGATGGCAGTTTGGGTTTTACAACCTCGATGAAGCTGTGTTGTCAGGGGCGGGCTTATGGGGTTATAAGCCAGCTTCCCCTTGCCAGAGTTTGGCACACCTTCCTGCCGCTGTTTGCAGTGCTGTGGCAGAGGTGATGTCCAGCCCTCTGCTCATGCCATCGTTTTCCCTGCCAGAATGGAGTCTCCCCTCGAGTCCGTCAGCCAAATAAACCCATTCCTCCACAAGCCGCCTTTGCTTGAGTTCTTCCTAAGCAGCAACTAGAATGATGACCCCAACAGTTTTGGTACCAGGATGTGGGGTCATCTGTTGCTGCTAGAACCCTGATCTTGTGGCTTTGGGCTTTTGGAAGTGATCTACAGGAGGAATGTGGAAGGATTTGAAATCTCAGCCTAAGAGATGCCTCGCAGTGTTGTGAGTACAGCTTCATGGATCATTCTGGTCAGAGTTGAAAGACCTGAATGTATTGAGAACTATGGACTGTGAGGTTTGGCTTACGAGGGAGAGAAAGAACTTGGTCAGGACTGTGCCAGAAGCAGTTTGCGTGAGAGGCTTACTGTGTTCTGCCAGCCTATGTCCTGGGAACCTGTGCAGGGTTGTTTTATGTAAAGATGGACTGGTGTGAGCAGATGGAGATGGCACAGAAAGAGAGATCTTTGGGTCGAAACTGCTGCCCGTTCACCTGCAATTGTTTGAGAGATTACAACCACTGAGATTGGGCCAGCTGGTCTGCATTAGAACAGCAGGAAGAATATGGACTCTTTGAAGTAAGGGGCCTGAATGCTTTGATCCCCCCTGGATTAACAAGTTGGTAGCCCACCTGGTTCTGTGGAATGGAGATTGGTTAGAAAGAGAGGGTCGTTGGATTTGCAACACAGTTTTTGAAAAATGGCCATCGGCGTGTGAAGTAGTTGTGCAAGGTTGCCTGCATGGAGCCCGATGGAGCCATGAGGATCAACTGTGGGTTGCAATGGAGACCCAGTGAATTCCAGGACTATGGATGGGTGCCAAAGTGAGCTGCCAGCACCGGATGACGTTTTCCCGGACTCTGAGTAGCCGAGCTGGAGGGGCGGAATTGAATCTCCAATAGACTTGTGTTATTGGTTAAGAATCATTGAGCTTGGAGTTAGAGATTGATGGTGCCCTGTTTGTTTTAAATCTTGTATTGTATTGGTCAATCTGTTTTTGCTGCGCCTCATGTTTTGCATTGTGAATGTTCTGTGCCATTATGGGTTTATTTTTGGTATTATGGCTCAGTTGAAAGCTGCGGGCACTTAAGAGTTGAGCTGAACATATTGTGATTATATCTTGAATGATTATTAGTTTGTGGGGGCCAGGGGCAGACTGTCATGGTTTGATCCAGGTGTCCCCCACAAACAAATGAATGTGTTCTGCTAGATCGATCCTCAGCTGATGGCAATTAGGGAATTAAACCCTCATTAGAGCTGTGTTGTTGGGGGTGGGCTTATGGGGTTATAAGCCAGCTTCCCCTTGCCAGTGTTTGGCACACCTTCCTGCCGCTGTTTGCAGTGCTGTGGCAGAGGTGATGTCCAGCCCTCTGCTCATGCCATCGTTTGCCCTGCCAGAATGGAGTCTCCCCTCGAGTCCGTAAGCCAAATAAACCCATTCCTCCACAAGCTGCTTTTGTTTGGGTTCTTTCTGCGCAGCAACTAGAAAGCTGACTGCAACAGTACTAGATCATTACAATAAAAATTATTGAAAAGAAGGGTAGTATTTTGCCACTTTCCTCTGACAAAGCCATATTTTCTTTTGGTAACAATCAGTTTCATGACTAGAAGAAGCCAACAGTATTTCTTCCATAGTGTTTTAAAGAGACATTGACTTACACTCTAAGTGGAGGTTAATTTCTAGAAAAATGAACAAATTATTTCAATTTTATTTTCTTAACGATGCACTTTTTCAGGACCATATTTTAACAAAAAGTAACATTTGAATCAATCTGTTGGATCAAAAAGACTAGAAGGCTGCTGATAGATGTGCTCACCCTAACTTCAGAGGCTGGCAACCTTTCACTCTTGTGGCAGATGGTGACACACTGGGACATTTGGACTGGCAACCAGCCTCTGGCAGAAGCTCAACCCCCTCTGTCTTTACTATGACTTGGAACTAGTGTTATGATTCCTGGCCATGGACATAGGCACGGCCAGCAGCATCCTTGGGACTCACAAAGTTTCTGTGCACTTCTCTTCACCCTAACTTGTCTCAAATATACTCTCAGGCAACAACAAAACCAAAGGTTGCTATGCTGAGGGTCGTGCTTTTAAAACTGTTACGTTACCTGAGGATAAGCTCTTCACTGCATCGTTAAGCAATACCCTCATGGGGTGATTACACTGGCATCTGTAGCAACCACAATGATGGGTCATTAAGTTTGTGAGAATACCATCTACCATTTTACAGCCCAAGGCAAGACAGACAAAAAGAACTGAAGTGGACCTTTCCAGTCCCCACAACTTTGGCTGTTGTCAAGTAGATGAAACTTCAGCAAATGTGAATTTAATTTTTTTTCTTTTACTCATTATAAAATGTAAATAAAATTAAAAGAGATTAATGACTTCTACAATATTCCAGGTTCATATATAAAATGTCCTGAACTCATTAAGATAAAATATTGGCAGGAGCTGGGAGATGGCTCAACATTAAGAGGTACTTTTTTACAAATCCTGCTGTTCCAAGTTCAATTCCCTAGCTACCCATGTAAAGCTGGGTGGGCTTTCATCTGAAGAGGCAAAAGAGTCTGGTCTACCTACACACTGAGACACACACACACACACACACACACACACACACACACACACACACAGCCCATGAGATAGAGAGCGAGAAAGAGAGCTTAATATTTTTAAAAGAAAACAATGTATATACTTATTCATAATAATGATATTAATTTTCAAAAAAAGAAAATATTAATAAAGTTGATAATTGTTCCCTCTGCAGTCCACAGTGCCTGGCATGCCCCCTTTGTTTTGTCAATCTTGTTTATCTTTTCATAACACCAATACTTTGTTTTATTTATTGTGTTACTTTTTAATGTTCATTAATTTCTGCCCCAATCTTAATTACTTCTTTCCATAAACCAATTTTGGGCATGACTTATCCTCATTTTTCAAAGACCCTAAGGTGTTCTACTCAGTTACCCAGGTGTGATCTCTTTGAATTTTTTTAAGTGGAGAAGAGTTTATTTCAGCTTGTAGTTACAGGTTGCAGTCCATTTTGGTGGGAAGGCACGACACTTGGAAGTTAACACAGTTGGGCGCCTTCGGTCCTCGCTGAGGAAGCAGAGCAAGAAGAATGTAGGTGCTCAGCAAGCTCTCTCCCTTCTTCAGTACTCCAGGATCCCGGGCCTTGGGATGGTGGTGCCCAGTGAAGGTGGGTCTTCCAAAATCAATTCACATACTTAACACCATCTCTTACAGGCACGCTCAGAGGCTAACCTAATACCTCACATTCACTGATTATTCTAGGTTTGCCAAATTGACAATTAATATGAATCATCACAAGTGTGCCCTTTGTCAACTTGACACCAAACAACACATGTAAGGCTGAACCCTCCAGCCCTTGTCTCCATATGTCCATAGCGACAATGTACAAGGGATTCAGTCCAATTTCAAAAGTCTCCTTAGTCAATAATAGCCCCAACACTGTCTCTTGATATTCAGGAACACTCTTCGCTATCAAAGAGAAACTCACATGCTTCCAACATGCACTAGCACAAAGTAAACATCCATTGAAAAGGAGAAGAATGCAGCACAAGAAGGAATGGTCAACACCTAACCCAGCAAACTCCAAATGTTGCCTGGCATCTGAGAATCATGAGAGGATCGCTAAGGCACCAAAGGACACCTCTCAAGTGTACCATTCTTAGATCAACTCCAGTCCAAGTCTGCAACAATTCCCAGCAGATGTCTTATGACTCTGGCACCTCCAACATCCTGGAATTTCTTTGGAACTTATAGCTCCTTCACCATTTCATTCAGTGGCTTCTCAGGGCTTCCTTACAGTTGCTCCAAAGTGGCTGCACGTTGTGCAGGATCAGTGGGTTTCTGGAACCCTAGGATAAGACTCTATGACTGACATCCTCAGCCTGGTATCTTTGAAGCCTCCAAAACTATTACTATGTGCATGACAGTGCCAAGTTCTGCTGCCAGCTTGGATGCAGTCTGGTGCACCTTGGGCCACAACTTAAAAGATCTCTGACTGCCTTCCAGACTAACCCTGGAGAAACACTTCCATAGGAGCTTAGGTCTGAGCAGAGAAATCTCCAAATTTAGGCCTTCTTGATTCAAATGAATTTGGTAATTTCCTGAAATGGATGGAATTGTAGGTAGAGTTTTGCCTTCGGGACACCTTTCCTATTGTCGTAGTGTAGCATTGGAGTTTCTCTTCAGTGTCACTATCTCTACATGAACTTGAATCTTATCCACGCTTCAGACAACCTCCAGCCAACAAATTAGTCAATTATGTTTAAGTGCAATATCATTCAAGTATTCAGGACACAGTAATAATGCCACCAGTCTCTGACAGTATGTAACATGTACTGTCTGTCGCTCAGTTCCCGATAAGTCTCATTCTTATCTGAAACCTGATGAGCCTGGCCTCTACACCCTGTGTACCTCTCAGCATTCTTCTCTTCCAAGTTCCCACAGAAAGGATCATTAATCTCTTTGTGGTGGTTTGAGTCAGGAGTTCCCCATAAAGTTATGTGTTCTGAATGCTAAGTCCTCAACTAATGGCCATTTGGGAATTGAAGCTGCCTGTGAGCAATGTACAGGGTGGGCTTATGGATGTTACATCCAGCTTCCCCTTACCAGTGTGTGGCACACTCTGCTGCTACTATTGTCCACTTGAAGTTGGCCAGGAGGTAAGGCCCAGCCTTGGCTCATGCCATCATTGTTTTTTTTTTTTTTTCCATCATGGAGTTTCCCCTCAATTCTGTAAGCCAAAATAAACCCATGCCTTCCATAAGCTGTTTTGGTTGGGTGCTTTCTGCTCAAAGTTCCAAGCTTTCCCATATTCCTCCTAACATGCAGTTCTGAAAACCTACAAACCACACGCTCAGGTTTAACAGAGCAGCAACTGCTGACTTTTCAAGTATTATGTTAATTACCTTCTCATTGCTAGTACAAAATACCTGACCAAAATTTAGTTTAAGAACAGAAGGGATATAATTGGACTTAATATTTGATTTCTTATAATTTCTCTAAAACCCATATATCTAAGCAAAACAAATATGCATGTTAGCTAACATGTAAAAGAATGTACATAACTGAATTTTTATAACACTGAGGAATCTTTTAGAAATATAACATTGCTTTTGCATTGTGCATCTATTTGGAAAAGCACTCCCATGCTGACTCATATAGCCCCGTTTTCTCATCAAAACTCCTAAATCATGGGTGAGAAAACAAATGCAGATATATTGTCCATTAACAAATATGTCCATAGCAAGCAGGCATTGAAGAGCTACTAAAATAATCATAGGATGATTATACAGAACCACTAAACTCATATGAACTAAACATGCAATTAAATTCTACTCATCAGTCCCTTTCCAACACAGCTTGGTGAGATGCTCCCTGATAAAGGAGACAGGAGAGGTAAAAAAAATGTCCAGGAAAAAATCAAGATACTCTATGAATGTTATAAGCTTTAAAATATATACAATGGCCATATTTTAAATGAGATGGTCATTTAAAATGTTCTCAATCTTATACTCAGAATCATATTTATAGAAACAAAACAAAATATAATTTGCCTTTAGAAATATAATTTTTTGGGGCTGGAGAGTTGGATCGGTAGTTAAAGATTCATGCTTGCAAAGCCTGATGGCCCAGGTTCAAACACCCAGTACCCACCCATGGAAAGGCAAATGTTCAAAGTGGTACATACATCTAGAGTTTGTTTGCAATGGTGAGAGGCCCTGGTGTGTTCTCTCTCTCTCTCTCTCTCTCTCTCTCTCTCTCTCTCTCTCTCTCTCTCTCTCTCTCTCTCTTTCTATCTTAAATAAATAAATAAAATATTAATAAAAGAAACATCAACTCAAATAATATTAGGCAAATATATATATATAATGGGACAAGTAGATGATTTAAAATGACCATTTTATATAACTATAGTTTAGGACCTTTCAATATTAGAATAAAATGGGAACTTGTTGACCCTTAATAACAAAATAAATAACAGTTATGGGCCACTATTGTTGGGGAGTTTATGGGAAATGTGCTTATGGTTGTTTGTTAGCATATTATTCCAGTGAATTCGACAATCTCTGCCTGTTAAATTAGCCCAAACCAGAATATTCACAGTGAGAGTGAATAGATGGGAAAGAGTTAAGGAAAATATAATCTTAACTCAGTTGAAAAACATGCTCACCAAGCTTTTCCCCACTATTCATGGCAGTGAAACTTCATAAGGATATGTGTCCCAGGACCTTGTTGATTCCAGAATGCTATTTACAGGTTTTGAATGCTTAAATTCTACCATGGAGAAAGACTTTATTGATCAGCTGGCATTGGTTACCTGATTGACAACATTTCTTGACTCTTGCACTGTGATTATTTTCTGTCCTGAGAACACTGTATAGTTTAACCACAGCCAGAGAAGAAAATAGACAAGTTCATTAACAAGACTAATCACTTAACTCTCTTGCCCATGGTTAATGGAAAATGTAAAATTAGCAAACAGATATATACTTATTTGCACATCAAAGCTTTCATTTTCAATTTTATGCTTAGTGTCATGTTGTACCCAGGAAAACCTTTGCAAAAATCATAGGAGATCGAATTCATATCAAGAAGAGTAGATTATGTATATAAAAATTAGCTTAAATGTGTTTCTTAACCAGAGATAAGTGCATATGTAGGTTTTCTGAATGTATTCTTAATCTCAAGAAAATAACTTGATGAAATTTCATCTAACTCTAGCATTAGGATTTGCTGTCAGTTTCTAGGTTATGTTATTTCTCTGTAACAAAATTGTTTAATAATTCTGTTATTCTCTATAAATGTGACCAAATATAATACAGAGATAAGTCTTTGTTCCTTGAAGCTTATAAGGACCTTGATGTTTGTGACGAAAGCCAGATATATTTCAGTTCTATAGACTTCATCTTAAAAATGGAGGCTCAGTGTAGATGAAGGCTTCACTATACAGACTCAGACATAGTCTCATAAACTAACCACGAAGACACAAACTGGAACAAAAATAGTATTTTTTTAATGTTAGAGTGTTTCTAGAATATACTGACTACTTATGGTTTCGTTTATTTGAGGAAAAAATCTTACATGTGGTTAAAATGTATTTTAACTCATAGACAAAACAGCAACTTAAGTAATTTCAGCATCCCAATGAAGGAAATAATAACAGCTTTTCATGTAGGATGTTGATATAAATGATAACTAATATAAATAATATAAATGATACCACATGTTGATATAAATGATACCTAATATCAAAAATATTAATAGTATCATTAATATTCATTGTTGTTCTATTAAGATCATGATTTTAGGACAAATCTGAATATGTCATAGAATTCTAAGTGTAGAATTCAATGAGAAGCCTTAAGGCTATTCCTGTCCACACTTCAAATGCATTACTTTCAAAATTAATTTCCTACTTTCATTGTTTTCATATCCTAAAATGCTTCATTAAAAATACTGTATAGCCAGGTTTGTTGACACATTTCTATTTTAAAAGCTCAAGAGGAGCTATAAAAAAATTCCAGGCTGTCTTGGGCTACCTGAGATGTCACCTCACCCATTCAACACAAATAAATAAAATCATATTAAAATGCAAATTTAATGCAAATTTAAATGTTCCTTAAAAATTCTCAAGATAATAATTCTAGAACATTCCAGAGGTTTCATGAAACAACTGACATCCATTTATACAGTAGCATTGGAGAGTTTTAAAGATGGTATCCTTGTATCTTGTAGAGCTCCAATTGTGTGTGTGTGTGTGTGTGTGTGTGTGTGTGTGTGTGTGTGTTGATTTTTTCCAAGTGTTTTATTTTGGAAAATGTATGAATAAAAGGCTGGAAAAGAGGAAATATATCTAAGCACAAAACATCAATGAACAGTTTTCCCAGAACGTGTTATGATTGATTTCAATATATTTAGGAAGGTAGCCTACTAAATGCACTTAGTAGATATTTTCCAGTAGGACTTAGTTGAGTTTGACAGAAAAGTGGAGAGGCTGGTATTACATTTATTTCCCTTGCTTTGAAAGCATATGGCATGTCCATGTCCTTTCCATATGGGTGTACGTGTTTGGCATGCAGATGTGTGATAGAGCAGCAGAGGTAAAATGGACTCTCCTCCAGAAAGTTTGGGTTCTTCCCACCATGCTTTCCTGATTCACCAAAAAGTCAATACCTTCTCCCTTTTCCATTGTTTTTTAGGATGCCAAAGCAAATAAATAATTGGAACTTTTTCACACAGTATGCCTCACCCCTCACAGGATGGTGGATTCATTACAAGAAGGGATGCACATGACTCATGTATGCATCTTTCATTCATCATGTCTTACCCCCACGCAGGACAGGGGACACATCGCAAGTAGGGATGTGCTCACCACAAGAAACTTCCTGCCACCCTTTCTCTTCATGCCTTCCAGACTTGGAGAACTTCGGATCAAACAGAAAATCTAGTTATTTTACAGCTGTGTTTTATTCTTACGCATGCTGTTAATCAGGAAATGTAGATGAAGGGCACTCTCTGAGGTCATGAGCGATCAAAACTCTGTGATTATTCAGTCATAGGTTATGGATTTGGACAGTAAAGAGCCTTTCCAGCCAGTGGCTCCATGTTCCTGTCTTGTGACTTTGAAAGAATAGACAAGTATAGACTCTGAAGAAGGGTAAATGAAGATAGATTTACATGAGGAAAGAAAGTTGGGAGGAGTCCAGAGAGGGTAATCTGCATGGCTAGTCTAATAGTATTGGGGGTGTAAATTAGGCATCATGCTGGAAGGAGCTTTGTTGGTTAAATGTATATGAAAAGCCTTGGTTGGTTGATGAAGGAGAAGAGTGCAAACTCTGGATGAGTCTGTCAGCAAATTTATCTGGTGGGGGTGTGTGGTATGGAGAGAGCAGATCCTGAAAGGAGGAAGAACCAAGAAGTTAAAACAGAAGGTAAACTCCTGATCACCTGCCATCTTGATGGTTTAGGTTCAGAGTGGATTAGTGTAGCCTGGCCGGGGAGGTTGACATCTTTGTATCTTTGGGCCTCAGTCAATACCTACAAAAGAAAGCTATCTTGGTCTTAATCTCTATCAGTGGCTTCAGTTACTTGCACAAAATTATTTAAAATCACATAGTACGGTGTGCTGTGTTTACTTTGTTGCTTTAAGAAAACAAATAAAAAAAGCAGATCTGGTCCATAATTCAGATATTTTAAAATGAGATGAATAGAAATGAATGTCTATTTGCTCATTTAGTATCTGTGATTTGAAAAGCCAATGAATAGGGGCAATACTCCTTGCATCCCAAATTCTATACCAGATATTTAAATAAGTTACTTTTCAAAACTGTAGTTCAGGAATCTTTTTAAAAAAATATTTTATTCATTTATCTTTAGGTGGGTACTGGGGAATTGAACTCAGGTCCTTCTGCTTTGCAGGCAGATGCCTTAACTGCTGAGGCATCTCTCCAGCCCTCAAGATTCTTTTTTAAAATACAACTTTTTATTTGGAGATACTAGATGTTCCCATTTGATTGGCATGCTATTTTCAGTGTGACCTTGAAACAAACCAGAGAAAGGACATTTAAGTCTCTTTGGAGATAACATAGACACAGAATATAAATCACAAATGTACCTAACCATGAAATAGGAAAAACTGTAATATCATATTCAAGACTTTAATACTTCTGATACTTCATGATTTTAAAAATATAAATAACACCAAAATTTTGTGCTCATTTTATTTGGTTGCTGTGTTCATCCATTTTACATAAATTTTTCTGTTGTACAATCTTTCCTTTCCGATTTGAACTTTAAAGTGCTGCACTTTTGATATATCAAGGCAACTTTTTATTACATCTCTCTTTTTCCTTTATGAGTATTTTGTGTGTCTATGGTTCACCTCCTAAATAAAATTTTAAGGACTCTTCATATTGCAAAATTAATAATAAAGGTCTTGGGAAAACCTAGTAATATTTTCTTTATACTATGGGTTTACATTTTCCCTTTATTTGCCCTTCCTATTTGTTCTCTCAACAAATGTGTTTTCCATCAATGTCTTTGTCTCATAGGTAGGAGGCTTTAAAAATTTAAAATTAAAAATTAAAAAAAAACTCTGGCCACTTTATTTCCTAACTCATTTTGAGCAGTTTTAATTTGATGAGTCTTAATGTGCATTCCACATTGTTCCCACTAATGAGTGAGGGACAACTATAGAATTTTGTCCTCTTTGAGATTCCATCATCTTGATTCCTCTCCCACTTGCCTTACCCTGTGCCCATGGGGATGTTTGCCTCTTCTCTTATTTCATGCGGCCATCCCTGATCCTGATGTCTACTGCTATTCTCATCTGGATTGCTTTGTCTCATTCCCATGGTCTTCTTTTGCTTCCGTTGTCATTCAGATATGATGATCATCTAGGGTATGGCTCTGGAACTCCAAATAGACACAAACGTTGGCTCTACACAGCACTTAAAGGTTTCCCAGCATCCTCCACACCTCTGCCATCACCACACTGTGTTTGCACTTACTTGACAACTTCTCCAGTGTCTCCTGCTTGGGTGCATGTGCATACTGATTAATTATGTATGTTTTGGCCTGCCAATTGAAATAGCTAATGTAATGTGCCTGTAAAGTTTATAAACCTGACATAATTCCCAAGTCTCTCCTTGGGAATTACTGGATACAGCCATTCATAGTCTAGTAGAAGCCATAAAAGTATAAGTAAATTTATTATCAATATTGCGTATAATAATAAATTACTTCAAGAATTTAAGGACTTTATCATACTTTCTAGATTATAGGTCTTTATAAAAGATTGGTAAACTCTCTAGGAAGCTGTGAACATCATCAGATAAGAAAGGCCTTAAATAAGGCAGGAGATAGCCTAACCCCAAAACAAAAGGTTCTGGCCTATAACTCCTGTTTCCAGACATTGGTTACTTCCCACAATGAGGTGTTGATTGAAGACACCCATGAGGTCCACTAAAATAAGACAGGCTTATGTCAAAGCTCTTGAATACCCCCCTTCCAGCAAATGGTAGGACCCTAGTGCTGAAGACATCACAGATTGTCATCATACAACACCGAAAGACCCTGATTACTTCAGAATGGTATTCAGCCCCCAGATGGTGGCATGTGTAATGCTGGAAAGCATTACATGAGCTTAGGTGGTAAACTGAACAAAGATATTCCCAGAAAGCAGAGGTCGTTGATATCCATCCAACACTGAATGATGCTATGAGAATGATCAAGACTGGCAGAGCCAGTAACGGCAAGAAGTGCTCATCTGTGCAACAGATTACCCTGGGTGGGTAATCAATGGCTTGTTAATTGGCTAAGAGATCCACTCAGAGGCAGGTGACACTTAACTGGAACTGGGACCCATGGCAATCCTATAGAAAAACCAAGAACCTGGGCTCCAAAGGGAAACCCCCACTAATCAGAGAGCTACAAATAGGCTATACCCATTAGAATCACATAGATTTACAAACTTTCTCATTTAACCTATACTGATCTCACTATCCATTGGAGATTCAGTTTGTATGTTCAGAAGTCAGAGAGAACCGTGGACAATCCAGTTCCACCAACAGGACGGAAGATGTTACCCAGGCAGGAGATGAAGTACCCCTAATTTATGATACAGAGCCCAAGCCAAACCTTCAAAGAAGAGGTGAGATGAGAGAGACTTACCTCCACAGCAAGTCAGGTGACCTGTGAAAGGATAATGGAGACTGACACTGAGGATACCCAACACAATCCAAAGCAGAAATTCAGAGATTCTTAAGACCTCAACAGTAAACTATACCTAAAACTCACCCACCATGACTTGAGGATCTGAGCAGAAGAAGCGACAGAAAGATTGAAGATTGGAAGAAAGCAAGATACCATTAATTATAGCTGCATAGCATAAGTATATAGGCATATATCTCGCTACACTTTGCTTAAAGTTAGCATCTGACACATAGTCTACTACTTAGAAAAGGCATGGTGTAGATCTTAGAAACTGCTTTTATGTCAATCAGTACTTATTGCCTTTTAACTGGAATTTGTTGTTTAATTTTTGAGCAAAAATTAATTGGTGCATTTAATGTCATTAAAGTGACAATAGAAATGACATTATTTGTTTCTGAAATGACTAACTTCATGTTCAAAATATTTTATGGCATTTAAATATTAACATTTGCATGAATTTTCTCTGCATAATTATATTTATATTGCAATGAATAGAAATTAAATTGTGTTGTTAGTCCAAATGAGTAATAAAAATGGATTTTGGTATTTTGTGTTGCTACTTGTCGCAGTCAGCTTTCTAGTTGCTGCGCAGAAAGAACCCAAGCAA